>CM035806.1:62727839-62868881 GCA_020466095.1 Chlorops oryzae
TACTACAGAACTTTTTAGTGCAACAGAGGCAATCTGTCATATGTCACATGTGTTAAAAAAGTGAAACGAAACACAGAAATTAAAAAGGCGCGATTATAAACGTTCAGAATAAAAAGCGCGCAAATTCTTCTACTCTCTTTAACAAGCGATATTAATTCGCGTTTATTCTCGTTTGAGAAAATTATTAAGCGTTTTTGGTTTTTTTTGGGGTTTTTCTCCATGTTTTTTGAAAAAACCCGAAAAATGGATGCACTATTTCTATACAATCACAACTGACCTACCTCACTTGTCAAAATTTCTCCAAGAAACAATTCATTTGCAATTATTTCTGCTGATAGCCTGGGTTACCGTGCACATTTTATGTCAAAAAAACGTATTAAAATATGTACTACTTTTTTGCCGAACTGGGGACTGCAAGCAGAAAATTTCTTGAAGAAATATTTCTTAAGCATTTCTTTGGCTTTTTTTTATATGGAGTTTTTCATTCCTTGGGGAACTGGAGACCAGCCTTTTTAGTGGAATGCATTAAAGGAAATACCGTTTCGCTTATGCTATGTTCTCACTAGGCCGGGTTAGGGTTATCGGCGAAACCCAGGGTTTCAAATGTCAAAACGCATATTAAAAAAATCATCTAACTCGAAAATAAACCCCGGGTTAACATTTTACTCTGAGGTTAGCGCAGAGTTGCATTTGAAAATTTCAGTTACATTTGCTAACACCGAATACAAAAACCGGGTTAATATTTAATACGGCACTGACAGGGAGCTTTCCCGTGCAGAAAATGAGTGGGGAAGGATGCACGTATTGGGATATGTAAATTTTAATCACAGGTCGTAGAACGTTTTGTGATGCCGCTTTCACTATTAGCTCCATTAATCTTTTTTGTCCCTGCGGATATTGCAATGGTCTTCTAATATTATTGCTTCCAATATTCCTTTGGCTTTTTCAGCTTCTTTAAACATTTCTCTTAAAGCAAATTCCATTTTTATTTGCAATTTCTCGATGATATAGTATATCAGATATACCTTGAGCGTTTTATATTTCAAACTCCCAAGCCGGAAATTATCGCATGCATGAAATGAAAACAGCGGCCGTCTCCCAACAAACTTCATTAACAGTAAGGGTTAGTAATGCGAGTAGCCGCAGTATGAATTTTCACCACTTCGGAAGTAGTGCAGAAGTAGTCAACTTTCCGGCTGGGTCATATGACGTTAGTAAACCCTAACTCGCTCGAAGCTGATATGAACGCTTTCAGTTAAAGTATCGGGTTAAGAACTTAACCCCTATAGTGAGAACATAGCATTAGTCCATCCATAAATAACACACCTCTAAGGATACCTGCACACGAGCGGTTGTCCGCGTCGCGTCACGGCACGATTCAAAGTATACAGAAATGAATGTAAAGGTGCAATCAGTGATGCCATAACATTCCATAACAGAACATAACATAATCAGCTGATTCGATCTATTCAATACATTTTGCATGCAAGTGGTTAGTCAACCCATAACATAACTTACCATAACAGAAGAAGCTGTAGAAAATAGATTTTTCTTATGGCGTCTTATGTTAGAGCGAATCAGCTGATTCAAATTGTGAGCGGCAATTAGAGAACGTGCTTCAATATTTTAAATGGACGACGAAAAATTAATAAGCCTGGTCGAAAAACGGGCTTACATCTATAACAAGCAACATGCTCTATTTAGAGACATTTGCAAAAAACGAAATGCATGGGAAGAAATAAGTGTTGAAATGAATGCAACAAGTAAGTGAGAAAAGAGGTTAGATTAATCTCTTTGTTGATTTTCGAATGTGCGTATTTTCTTTTTAGCGGATGCTTGTTTAAAGCGCTGGAATGCCCTTCGTGAGCGATTTTCGAAGGAAATAAAACACTACGTGCCATCAGGAAGTGGTGCCCGACAAAAGGTACCCGGACTTATGCCAATCATGGTTTAATGGCCGCACCTTCCACCGCCTGTGTGTTTTGCTTTTTCTATATGCAACATATAAAGCGCATATATGCAAGAACATTCCTCCCAAAACAAAAATATTCATTTTTAATTTCACTTTTCGTCAAAATATAACTTCTTTGCACTCTCTTATATTTATGAGTCCTGCCAAATGTTTCCTAAATCTGCCATATTTCCCCTTTTACGGAAATTGCCAAGAGTCTGCAATTACAACTCTTTTAAATATGATAAAAGCTATAATTATATAATTTTTTAAATATAATGATATATGGCAATATTTTTCACCCTATTTAGAAGTGTTTGTTTTAACTTTTTTTTCAAGAAATCATAATAAGTTGCGCTTTTCCCGAAATAATTTTTTCCCTCTTTCCCTAAGGTGCGCACATTCTTATCATATTGCAACATCGGCTCCTATGTGCTCTTATGGATTCTTATGACTTCACTGACTACTGAAAAAGCGCTTGTGTTATTTTATGTTATGTTCTGTTCTGTTATGGAATCTTATGGCATCACTGATTGCACCTTAAGCCTTCACACGAGCGTACTTACCGCAGCGTCACCGCTGCGGTGATGAGCGTCAACGAGCGGCAAATTTTCGACGCATGAGTTTTTCTGCACCGCAGCGGTGACGCTGCGGTTTTGCGTTGTAGAGGTACTCGTTGAGAAGTGAGAGCCTGCAGACGAGCGGCGCAATGACGGACGGTATTGATGTCGAACATTTGATATCATGTGTAAAAGAATACCCAGAAATCTGGGATGTAAAAAATGAAAAATATTACGACAAACACTATAAAAGGACGGCTTGGTTAAATGTTTGCGGGAAGATGGACGCTAGTTTCGACGAAAAATTGGAAAAAGAGAAGGAGAAATTTGGTAAGTATTACGGGCCATGTGATAGCCAATAATTCCACTCGGAATCGGAATTTAAATAGGGTGTAATACGTAAAATTTTCATATTTAAAAATTTTCAATTCTCCATTAGTGGATACTCATTGTATTGCGGTTTTCTGATGAAAAATTCTGATTCCTACGTCGTCGTTCATACTATGAGACAAGACAAGCGAGAGACACGGTGAATTCTCTTTTGGTGTCTTATTCGTGTTCATACTAGTAAAAATTGTCTCTGCGACATTTGAAGGAGAAGAAGAAACTGGTTGAATACATTGCTGCCAGAAAAAATATTTTGAAATACCTACTATCAGAATTAAAAATCCCCTAAGCTCTTGAAATCATGCAATTGGCTTGTTGGTTAAAAAAGCGGAAAAGTCAGTTTCAGTTGACGCTGGAGTTTCCAAACGAAGTGTCGTCTGGCATCGGAACGATTTTATTTCATTTTATTTCATTTCATTGTTGGCAATAAATCGTCTAGATGAGTAATTAAGAAATATACGTAATAAAAGAGAGAGAAAAAAAAAACAACAACACAACACGACGGCATAAATAAATAAAACGCAATGAGCTGAATAAAGGCGCCAAGCATAGAACAAAACGCTAGAAAGGTTAATGATACTTATTTTATCGAGTGCGGCGGCGGCAAAATAACCAGAAAAAAACATCTATTAGAAAATTTAAAAAATACAAAAAAATTCAAAAAATGATTTTCGCATTTTGATTGCGAAAAAAAATTCGCAGCTGATCAGGAAAAAAAAAAACAAAAAATTGCATTAAATTAATTCAAAACGGAATGAAAAGTGCCTTTTAATTGGTTTAGAATAAAAAATTAAAAAAACAACGAGTGATATACAATATTTTTTTGAATACAATATTGCATTGGAAAATTAACTTTTTACCTAAATTTGAGAGTGACGGTAATCGCGGTCATTCTATGTTGTACCTTCGATGGAAGCGGTAAAGTTTTGATTCATCTTGTTGGGACGAAGCATCTATGCTGCTGCTGTCAGCGGAATGCCGTTCTCATCGTACAAATCTATTACAAGGTAAAGTGTCATAAGGCAAAAACATACATAAGCAAGCCAAGTGGAGGCAGACAGTCGTATAGTCATGAAGTAATATAGTCAGACAGTTAGGCTGGCACTATTTTTAAGTAGCAACCTGTTGTGCTAACATCGCACGCGAATGAATTTCAGATTTTTTGTATAAAAATCTTGACTATTTGCTCATGGGTCCCGGACAAAAGTTGGACTCTAATTGGGCGCTTTTGCATGCATTCATTTATGAAGGTGTGTCGCAATGTATTGAGGTCAGTGGGTTTCCTACAGCGTTTCATTTTCTTTTTTCTTTTTTTTTTCTTTCATTTCCATTTCCATTTGGCTTTTTACGCTGACATTTATTAGCACAACAGGAAGGAAAATAATTTTCCATGAAGTGCAAAATTTTATAAATTGAATTTTCACATCACATCAATTTTGAAGGAAATGTACTTGTGATTTATAGATCTATAGATCAAATTGATTTCCGGGAGTGTCCTTTCACTTTTATAAAAGGAAAAGTACAAAAAAAAAATGCGTTAGCACTTGGGTTTTCTGAATGACTCAACGGAGCAATGATAAATGAAAATGTGATTTTCAAAGAGAAAAAGATGTCGCTTCATTTTAAAGTTTCTTTTTTTATGGACTTTGATGAAAAAGACTTTGAGCCCACACATTAATTGTAGTGCTTTATGCAATACAGTGAAACCTCTTGCTGTCGGTTCTCGAGGAGAAGCTTAATCGAATTAAACTAATAAGAAATGAAAAAGTAGTAGAAACGTATTTGAAAAGTATAAGTGGAAGAGTTTTAGAAAAGTAATGTAGAAGTTGGGAAAAAGGACCATAAAGGCAGTAGAAAAGAATTAGAAAAGTTACAGAAGAGGAGAAAAAAAATAAAAATTAGTAGAAGAAGAAATACGAAATAGTAGAAAAATTAGAAAGTTTGTAGAAAACGACATAAAAATGTAGTAGAAGAAGTATCGCAAAGGTAGCAGAAAAAAAACTTGAAAAAAATAAGGAAAGCAGTGGAAAACTATTAAAAAATTCATTCTTTCCCTAAGGTGCGCACATTCTTATCATATTGCAACATCGGCTCCTATGTGCTCTTATGGATTCTTATGTCTTCACTGACTACTGAAAAAGCGCTTGTGTTATTTTATGTTATGTTCTGTTCTGTTATGGAATCTTATGGCATCACTGATTGCACCTTAAGATAAATAAATTTTTATCGCGGTTTTCGTCAACATATGTTGGTTCACAGGTAGTTTTTTGAAAAAGTGTACCATTTTCTCTAAAATTTCTCATATTCAATACTTATAAGTTAGCTTTTTAAATTATTTCGGAATTCTTTAAATATGCTTCTTCATACGAAGAGAATATTTACCCAAATATGGCAGCACTGTTTTTATGATGAGAAGGACAAGCACAAAGCGTGTCGCCGAGTACGTAAGACACGTACCCCTCTCTCTACCCCGAACGTCCCTTGCCTTCAACCACCGTGTCTCTCGCTTGTCTTGTCTCATAGTATGAACGACGACTACAGGAATTATTGCCTGTCACATGGCCGTACAGTTCAAGATCTTTTATCTCTCTTTCTATCTCTCTTAGTGTTGCCATTTGAGAGATTTTACTTAGCTTGATTTAGCTTTTTATGTCTTTAATTCGCCGTGAAATAAGCAGTTGAGGTTCTAGTTTTTTTGTTAGCTTGAAAATGATTTGTTGTTTCTAACTGTGAAATAAGTGGATTAGATTTTGTCCCTTTTTGTAGCTTTAAAAATTGTTTCTTAGCTTTTTTAATCCTTAATACGAATTTAGCCTCTTATGCAAAACAGGGTTGGCAACACTGCTTTTAAAAAACGCAAGGAGAAAATAGAAAAAGCTGTTTTTGGCAAAGTCTAATAGCATATAGGAATATAGGTCTAATTGTCGACGTCGAAAAGGCTCTGCCGCTAATAAGAAATTCACCATTAGGCAGGTATAGGAAATTCAACAAATCCGAGAAATTCACTGAAAAGCTACCAACAACAATACAGGTAGACACAAAGAGCCACTATGATGCCACTTGCAAGAAAATTATCAAAGAAACCCGGCGTCGGCTGGGTTTTTTATATAGCTTTAAAATTTCATAATTTAAGCTTCAATAAATGTATGATCATATGTTTTGCCTTATAATATGGAATTACTGCACATAATTAATATCTCAAATTCGGATTCTGAATGGAATTATTGCAAATCACGTGTTCCACATTTTTGTAGAAGATTTCGACATTGAATTTTAAAAGTAACATTTTATGCTTTTTCTTCACTTCTTTTATTCATTTATACTTACAAAATATAAATATCTTCAATATCTTATAAACTTTAATGGGTTAAATTAAATATATTCGTCTTGCCAAGGTAATTTCCCATGTTCGCTTAAGAAATAGTCACTGAATTTATTTCTGATGTCATTTAAAGTAGAGCCTGCTGGTAATGTACGTGAATTAGATTCACTTGCAGTGAGTCCTGCTGTACTCAAACTGTCTTCGAATGCGAAACCGTCTCTAGTAAGAACAAAATTATGGAGAGTGCAACAAGCTTTAATGATTTCCTCGACCAAATCCATTTGCACATTTAAGGGCCTGTGAAAAATACGCCATTTGTTACTTAGAATACCGAATGCGCATTCCACATATCTGCGTGCTCTTGAAAGTCTATAATTGAAAATTCTTTTATGATAAGGCAAGATTTTTCCACTATATGGGCGCAAAACATGCTGTGATAACGAAAAAGCCTCGTCTCCAACAAAGAAATAAGGCATTTTTGGATTGTCACTCCCGGGCAATGATTTCCATGGTGGAATGTTTAGTTCATTTTGTTGAAGTTTTTGAAAAAAATCGCTGTTTTGAAAAATAGTGCTGTCTGAGTACTTTCCATATGAACCAATGTTAACATAGGAAAATTTATAGCTTGCATCAACGACTGCCAGCATTACAATTGAAAAATAGTTTTTATAGTTGTAGTATGTGGAGCCGCTGCCGGTAGGCTTTGTGATCCGGACATGCTTCCCGTGAATGGCTCCAAGACAATTAGGAAAATTTGCTTGGGAAAAAAATTTTTTTGCTTTATCTTCCCACATTTCCAAAGTAAATTTAGGAAAGCAGTTTTCCTTGAGAGTAATCCAAATTGCTCTGCACACGTTCCTCATAATTTTGCTGAGGGTAGAGTAGCCAATTCTGTATGAGTAATGCAGATCAACAAGGGAGCATCCACTACCGAGGTATCTGTAAAGAAATTTGATAAATAATTCTCTACCGTTTTTCTGTTTTATTTCAGGAAACCTTGTTATGGCAAAATGGAAGAACGTTAAAGATAATTTTTTAAGAAGTAGGCGAAAACAAAGTTCCGGTTCTGGCGCTAAAAACAACCGGGAATATATTTACGGGCGTCATTTAAGTTTCCTGATTGCCAATGCGATACCGGCAGCTACCCATTCCTCTCAGGAGGAAGAGCGCACGGAACTGAATTCTGGGGAACTAGAAGACCAATTTGAGGGCAATAAACCTGAGAAGATTGCTCCAACAAAAAAGCGCAAAACTGCATCCAGTGCATCTGAGACACCGGCCTTAGAACTCTACTCTACTGTATGCTCTAATACGCAACAACGAACACAATTAATTTCAATGACTCCTATCAGGCAACGTGTACATACATCTGAAGAGTTACCGACTATAGAGCTTGTCGAAAGTCCGGCCACCATGTTATCCAACATATCAGACCGCTCGGAGGACTCTCTAGACCTTGTTCTTTTCCCTAGCACCCAATAACTATTTTATAATCTTTTTTTTTACTATGAAAACTGTTAATTTTTTTTTTTCTTCTTCCAAATGAATTGGTTTTATTTAAAGAGTAATAAAATATTTGAAACTTTCTGAACATTTTTTATTGTGTACGTACCTCAAAGTTACAGCTAACATTTCAATTGGTGCAATAGCGAGGCGCATATTAGTGTCCTGGCTGCAGATCTTGTCTGTGATTTTAGCAAGCAATTCATCGAAAGATTTCATGGACATTCGGAAATAGTTGAAAAATTTCGTTTCGTCGTTTCTTAATTGGATGAAAAGAGTAGCAAAAGTTCCTTTTAGCAATCTTTGGCTTACAATGGGATGTACCCAATATGCTCTTTTAACCTTTTTATTTTTTTGTTTCTAAAATTTCTTTTGCACTAAATAGCAAAACACTGCCTTTTTTTTCATCCACGTCGCTGTTTCCATCATATAGGACTATAGGTCTAACTCTTCTTCTTCCTAATCCCTGCAATGTGTTAGAGCTACGCTGCTTCAACATATGCATATAGCATGAGGATAAGAGAAGCATGCTATGGCAGCGAAATCTTTAGCTCTGCTGTGGTGAAATGCATTGCCACTTTTATTTTTAATTTTGGGCGAATTTTTGGGTTCATTACATATAAAATATATACCAAACTCATAAAATGCCATGAAAAGCTTGAAAAACATAAAACTAATCAAGGATTTTCAATATTAAGGAGAAATAGAAATTGTTCTGTTAGTCCTACCTTGTGCACATAACTTTTTGATCACACTGTTTCAGCAAAAATGCTAAATTCTATGTACAATCAAATTCGTAGCCGTAGTCAAAAATGTATGTTAATTTATTACAAAATGAAAACATTTGCGCACATTTAGCAAAAACATATCGTAATATATTTATTAAAGTTTCAATTATGAACTTTTCAAGCAATATAAAAAACCGAGCTGACGCCGTGTTTCTTTTATAACTTTCTTGCAAGTGGCATCATATATTGCGTTTATACGTATGCCTTACTCGCGATTAAAAATATTGCGAGTAGTGATTTTCACCGTATAAACGGTGAGTACAAATCTTACTCGCGATTAGCTAACTCACGAAAATAAGTCGTGAGTAGCGACACTAATTGCAATAAATTCGTCAAATGATGCCACTTTTTTCGATGATTTTACTGTTTTTGACGATCCGGCAGCGTTCTGTTTATTTCAATCATATGAGGCCATTTACACGTTAAGACATTTCGATAATGAAACACACTTTTTGTGGGCTAGGGACGCACGGGGATGTGATGTGGTAGCGTTTTCGTCTCTTCCTCCTGCCTCCCTTGCCATCGAAAATTTGTTTCATTATCGAAATGTCTTAACGTGTAAATAGCGTGTATGCGGGAAAGCAAAATACGGAAACATGCTGCAAATGGGGAAAGAAAACAAGAAATGCAGTTGGAGCAAAGAGGAAATGAGTCATCTCCTTTCATTGATGAAAGAGCATCACGTCATGAATATGTTAGATGGAAAAAGTCGCCGAAACAGCAATGTTTGCATGCTGCTTGAAGGCGAAATGGCGTTTTTGCATTAATTGCATTAAATACATTGCCATGATATTTGCCCTGTCTGAGTCCGACATTTTTATACCCAGCGTAAGCGGGGTATATTAGTTTTGTGCGAATCTTGTAACAGGCAGAATTAAGCTCCGGAGATATAGACAAATGTATATAGAAATGATCAGGATCAAAAACTGAATCGATTTAAGCATGTCCGTCTGTCCGTCCGTCCGTCCGTCCGTCCGCCCGTCCGTCCGTGGTCGGATCTCCTCCGAAACGGCTGAACCAATGATGTCGAAATTTGGCACACATGTATATCGGGGTCCGAGTATGATCCCAAGTAAAAATGGGAGTCATCCGCCCACTGCCACGCCCACAAATGACTTTATTGTGTTTTCAGTAAAATACTTGTAACTTGCGAACCACTCAACACAATCCATTGATATTTGATGTACTGGTAAACTACAAAAAGAAACATATCCTGGAAAAAAATGGACGCCGTTCTCCTCGAGCCACGCCCACAAATAAGGGCTTATCGTAACTTGTGAAGTAAAAGGCGTAGAAGTTTCAAATTCGCAACATAGTTTCATCAAGGCAAATGAAAGGTGTAGGGAAATAATTTATGTAGCCCACCCACTGCCACGCCCACAAATAGATAATCAAAAAAATAGTGCGCCGATAATGTCGGTACGCTGGGTATTTCAAAATCGGGCTTGACCGACTTTAGCTTTCTTACTTTTTTAGTTTTGTTATATTGTAAAACTCAAATCATATGTTTTCGTATGTATGCTACCACTTCGTTTAATTTTCAGTCTGGTAGCACGAAAGATTTGTTTAACTCTTGTTTATGTATTATCGTATAAACAGTGAGTTCGCTACTCGCCATTAATTTTTAATTGCGATTAGCCGCCGTATAAACGTAGTAATAGTGCCACTTTTTGTCTGCCCGTATTGTTGTTGGTAGCTTTCTGGTGAATTTCTCGAATTTGTTGAATTTCCTATTCCTGCTTAAGGTTTTTGTTGGTAGCTTTTTGGTGAATATCCCCAATTTGTTGAATTTCCTATACCTGCCTAATGGTGTATTTCCCCATCGCGGCAGAGGTTTTTCGACGTCGACAGTTAGACCTACAGTCCTACATAGTTTCCATGGTTGAAGCGATACTGAAACTACGCGACGCGACGCGCCGTGTGAAGAGTAGCTTTTGTTATCATTTGCGGTGACGCGCGTCACCGCGCGTTGCTGTGCGGTACCGCACCGCAGACATGACGCTCGTGTGCAGGTACCCTAAAATGAATTCCTATATCGGCACTAATGACTTCCCTGCAGTAATTCCAACTACTCTCCAACAACTCCCCGACTAGTCACAAAAATACCAGGACTACTCCCTCTTAATTTGCCAACCAATGCTTTGAACTGTCTTTTTTAACGTTGAGCTGTCATTGGAAAATAACTAGTCACAGTTTTTGCTCATATGAACTAGACCTATAGTATACACAGTTGGGTCGATTTGTATTTTTGCACATTTTATCAAAAAAAAAATTATTTATTCCCTCTTTGTTTTGTATTTTTTTTATATTTTGTTTTTTTAAATTTTTTCGTTTTCACTTCGTTTTTCATTTTCTCGCCTCGGCCGAGCCTCGAACCGCTGACCTCTGGGGGTTGGTAATAAAGGCCTGCATCGATCCATCCATATACATCTACAGTGACTACCACTCAAAATGGCCCACCTGTTAAATCTTCATTTAAATGCCTATACAGTGGAACCTCGATTATCCGGCATGCACCGGACCAAGCAGTGCGCCGGATAATCAAAACGCCGGTTAATCGAGTAAATCTGAAAATTTTGAGTAGCAGCAAAACAAAGTCACAAAGCTATATAATGGTCTATATTCTTTGTTTTTTATTGAAAAAAAGAGAATCAATTTATTTTTTTGCAAAGAAATCTGACATTTTCGATTGTTTTACTTTGATTTCTGACTTTTTTTTCGCTAAATTGCGAAAAAAAATTGAGCCGTCAGCGCGCCGGTTAACCGAGACGCCGGTTAATCGAGAGCCGGATAATCGAGGTTCCACTGTATATTGAAAAATATATCTGTTACAACAAAATTGTCTGAGAAACATAACAAATTTATTCAATTTTGAACATAAAAAACTTAACTTTATTCATTTCAAACAAAAAACTTGGAAGTTATAACAAAAATAAAAATATTCGCGCTTATTTCATGCGTCACTCAAAATGGCCCACTTTACATTAAAGCGGGATAACTAAAAAAATTTCCAAAAATTTGTGGTTTTAATATTAAGTCGGATATCGTGTTCGTTAAATAACGGATTTTAGTCGGGTTGGAATGGATTGGACTAGTTTCTTTAAATTCCGCGGGTTAATTTTAACCCATACCGCTTTTAAGGCAGTTTCAAGGTATTTTTTATTATTAATGTAATGTTTTTGGATTTGAATCTGAAATTTTTATTAAAACTCCTCTTTAATGTTGAGATTAGATGAGTGTGGGGGCATCTGAAGCACTCTGGGATAATTTTATAGTCACCATTTCTTGACGATTCCAGCAATATGCTCAGGCTCATTTGCTTAGTAGAAGTGATATGTCCCTGCTTTACCTAACTTCCGCGCGCTTTGGATTAAATTTTCTATTAATATTTTCGAATAGTGGTTTTTAACCATATTTCCATCAATCAGGCATAGATTACCCACCCCAGCTGCCGAGCAAGGGCCCTAGACCAAACGATGCCGGGCACCATGCTAAGCAGTAGATGCTTTATATTGAGTTCACCCTTCGTTTTTCGCCAATGATTTACTCTTTCCGATCCAAATTTATTATATTTCGGCTATTGACAAAAATTACATTCCTCCAGAACTCTAAATCATTTATCTGGCAGTCGTGAGCGAATTTAAAAGGTCGAATCTTATTTTTTCCGCTGATAAATGGCTTCTTCCTACCAATTCTACCATATAGATGTATTGGTCTAGGGCCCTTGCTCGGCAGCTGGGGTGGCTAATCTATGCCTGATCGATGGAATTACGGTTAAGAACCACTGTTCGAAAATATTACGAGAAAAGTTAATCGAAAGTGGGCGGAAGTTAGGTATAGAAGGGACATATCACTTCTACAAAGATAATGAGCCTGAGCATGTTGCTGGAATCGTCAAGAAATGGTGACTTAAAAATTGTCCCAGAGTGCTTCAGATGCCTCACACTCATCCAATCTTAACATTAAAGAGGAGTTTTGGCAAAAATTAGATATTCAAATCCAAAAACATTACATTAGTAATATAAAACACCTTACAACTGGCCTAAAACCGGTATGGGTTAAAATTAACCCGCGGAATTTAAAGAAACTAGTCCAATATGTTCCAACCCGACTAAAATCCTCTATTTAACGAAAAGGATATCCAACTTAATATAAGAACCACAAATTTTTGGAAATATTTTCAGTTATCCCGCTTTAAAGCTAAGTGGGCCATTTTGAGTGACGCATGAATTTAGCGCGAATATTTTTATTTTTGTTATAACTTCCAAGTTTTTTCTTTGAAATGAATAAAGTTAAGTTTTTTTTGTTCAAAATTTAATAAATTTGTTATGTTTGTCAAAAAATTTTGTTGTAACAACTATAGTTTTCAAGATATAGGCATTTAAATGAAGAATTCACAGGTGGGCCATTTTGAGTGGTAGTCACTGTACATGTCCTTCACATTCGCTTCACCTTACCGTTGAAATCAAAGTCACTTCATTTCATTTATAGCATTTCAGTATAATATAATATATTCATCAAAGATATAAAATAAAAAATATAAAAAAAATATAAGATTTTTAGCAACTCATGTATACTATGAATCACCAAGGTTAAAAAAAAAAATTTGGAAAATATATGCTCCTTCGCGGACTGTCCTAACAACAACAACAAAAATTCGATTTCTTCTTCTATCTCTTAGTGTCTAGTCTACTTTTATGTTCTTTACTTATTAAATTTAAAAATGATAACAATCGAAGCTCAAAAATGCGATTTAATAGTATGCAAGACATCTAAAGTTTAATCGGTGTAAAGGACGATACTGAGTTGAAAAAAAATACGAGTAGCAAAATCTGCATTGCGAAATATTTGAATGATCGAAAAACCAAAAAAAAATTCCAAAAAACGGCACTTTCGTCTCATTTTGCATGAAGAGTAGGTTCTGAACACAACTTTATTTTTATTTCTGTATTAATTTTTTGAACCAGTATGATTAAATGCCAATGTTGTTTTACCAAACTTTTCCTAATTCTCAAGACCTTGACAAACGTCGAATTAACCTCTCTCAATACATATCAAAAAACAACTGTGTCTAACTAATGGGCACACAAGCGGTCACTTAATCATTACAACAATTACTTTACAGCACTTACTCAGTTTACAATATGAGATCGGTGAGTGGAAAATTTACATATTTCCTTATAGTGCGGGAGCTAGCACGTGTTTTACCCTCCTCATAAGCGCCGCATTCCAAATGTATCTTAAAAGACGGGGTTTTACTCGTACATCACAAAAATCGTTTGCTGCCACCTCAGAGAGGTGGCATAAGGGGCGAAAATCGACCCCCAATGGGTGAAAAAATGGCCAAAAAAGCGCGATCTGCGCCGCGGTTGAAATTTTGCTGAGTGGTAGATAAATGGCTAACTAAGCGAAAAATCATTTGCTGCCACCTGTGGGAGGTGGCGAAGTCTTGCTGCCAGGACGATAAAGTCCGCGGTGCCAAGCGAATGGACAAGTTTGCAACTGAAGTCTGTTCGCAGACAATTCTGTTATAAATAGCGCAAAGACTTAAGACACGAGCTGTTAAGATGTGACATAATTTAAATGGTTTTCCGAAAAACGAAGAGCAGATTATATAAATTTCTGGTATCAATCAACCAAGTTTTAAGTTTGGTTTAGATCCGATAACGTTTAATGGCCCCGCAAGTCGATCAAAATTAAAAAATTCTGAACAAATTCCAAGTAAAGCAAGCAACGTATCGCCTCAGCTTGTGTACGTAAAAATTTGACCCTTTGGGGGGTTCCTGGGGGTGGTAGGGCGAAAACTACAGATTCGTGTTCTGCACCCCAAAAAACATAACGGAGGGTACCTGTCTTTCCGAGTTCAGAACTTTTTTTTTTGTGTGTCGGTGTTATTAATTTATTTTTGAAGCTATCGTCTGGATGCGTAATTAGTCTGCGTACGTTGACAGTGCTTTTACCACAGTTAACTGGGGATCCTTTCGAATGTACTTTCCTGCAATCGCTACACCGTTCTTTTGAGGATTTGGACATTTTAGAGATATTTGTCCAGCTTCGCCACAATTATAGCACTTAATGTGCTTTTTGTCCGTTGTCGTGAGTTCACTTTTGACGTCATTGGTTGCTCTGGATGTTGTCGTTTTGTGTCCTGTTACGAGAACTCTTTTAATTGCCCATAAAAGTTCTGTACATGTGTTTAATTTAGCTGCGGCAAGTGAACGGGTCAAATAATTATCGTTTAAGCCAGCCTAAATGTGCGAAATAATAGCGTCATCACTCAGACCACCCTTTTTGCCAATATTCAACATTGCGTAATAGCAACAGTTGCTCATAAGGCATGTGGAAAATGCAATGAAAAAGCGTTCTACGATGGAGCCAGCACCATCGAGCGTCGTAAGTTTGTCTCAATTTGAAAATTTATCGCGAAAACCATCAACTACTAGGACTCCGATTCAATTGAAAGCGTTGCCGAAAGCATCGATCCCTCGAACCCCAATCCAATTAAAGCCGTTGCCTATACAGGCGCGGATACAAAGGGAGGGAAATTGGGACTTTCGGCCCCCCCCCCCCCCCCCCCAAGAGAAAGACCAAAGCTAAAAATAAACGCAAACCTAAGAAATTCACTTTCAACAAGCAACGCACTTGCGAAAACTTTCATAGATTCGATTTACACTCAGTAATTTTTCTCGGTAATTCTTGACTTACTTGGCCAGAACGGCGGGAGGAAGGGACATTATTTCTCTTCCTTTAAGCATATGTCATATTTATGGTAGAGCTGAAGGAACTATCGATAGCCTATCGATAGTGTCGATAGTTTTAAATGCAATAAAATAAATAGTAAAAAATATTAAAAATGAAATCCAAGTTTAGTTCGACATTTACTTTGATCGAGCTTTTTTAGCTCATCTTTTTTTTAGCTCATCTCTGCAGTGATGCCAGATCAGCAGATTTTCTGCTAGATCTAGCAGATTTTGAAATTGGGCAGCTGAGAAAAATTCGTTATTGCGGATAGCTGAAAATCTAGCGGAATTTTACTGTTTATCAGCAGCTTTTTAGCTGATTTTTAGGCTTTTGCAAATAGATGAACAAATTTTATGTTCCATTGGTAATTAAAGAACCACATTTTGAGATCTTTCCCCTACGAGACACGAAAAAGCGTTTGAGATTAGCCAGAGAAAAATCAGCACCTGCATTCACGATTAAAACAGTTGTGTGAAACTAGATGGGTTGAAAGGCATGATAGCATACTTTATTTTGCTTCCAACCTACCACTCATTAATAAAGCCCTAGTTGAAGTTTCTATGTGGAAAAACAGGGAAACAGCGGGAAAAGCGTCTATTTTAATTTCGTCTCTGTGCAGTTTCGAATTCATTATTTCTATCTTTACTCTATGCGATATCTTATCTCTAACTCAACCACTGAGTGTAATTCTTCAGAAAGAATCTATTGATTTATCAAAAGCAAACATTCTAATAAGCTCGCTTTTAGAGGCTCTTTCTTTGAAAAGGAGAAATATTGACGATCATTTTAAAGAAATTTTTAAAGAGGCAGAAAATACATCCAAACTTTTAGATATAGAGGTAAAAAAACCAAGAGGCTGCAATCGTCAAAAAACTTTCGAAAATAATACAGCACAAACATGCTACGATTATTATAGAATAACTTTATATATCCCACTATTAGAGACTGTTTTAGAAGATTTAAAAATGCGGTTCTCCAAAGATGTGATGGAAAGCTTTCAAATAAGTATGTTATTGCCTAAAAACATTTTATCACTTAAAACTGAAGATTCAGTTCTGCTTATAAACCGCCTTTTAGAAAAATTTGGTAATATTTTTGAGGAGAGCATAAAAACCTTGCAAATTAAACTTAAAGGTGAAATTGTACATTGGCAATTAAAGTGGAATTCGTTCGATACAAAAAATTCTGAACTTCCATCAAGTGCATTAGAAACACTGAGATATTGTGATAAGGATATTTATCCAACTATTCACAAATTTTTGTTAATATTATGTACTTTACCAGTAACTAATGCTAGCGCTGAGCGCTCGTTCTCTTCGCTTCGTCGTATTAAAACCTGGCTTCGGACAACAATGTTTCAAGACCGACTAACTGGATTGGCTTTATTAAATATTCATCGAGATATTGAGATAAAAGCAGAAAACGTCATTGAAATGTTCGCAAAATTGGGATGTCGTCGAATTATCTTATAAAATTTAAGTTGATATATGTACAAGTATATAAGATATATGTACCTGTATACATCTGTACAGTATTTATATAGATATCGCTTATTACACTTGAGTTAAAAATGTCTATTACACTGAGTTTTATTGGTTGCCGTATCCATATAATTGTACTTTGGTTTTTTTGATTTTTTTTTACAATGAAAAATTTTTTTGCATTTCCCCCCCTTAGACTAAAGTCTGGATCCGCTACTGTGCCTATACCACCGACATCTATCACGCCGCTCCAATTGAAGCCATTACCTTATCCACCGAACTCTAGCACTCCGATCCATTTAAAGCCGTTGCCTATACCACCCAACATTCTAACGCCGATCCCATCGAAAAACTTGCCAATAACGTCGACTCAGAGCCAATATAAAACGCCTAAAAAGCATTTTTGGAGGACTTGTTGGAACTATCCATGGATGGTGTTTTTTGCGAAAACGATTTCACTGATGAAGACTGACATTTTTTAAATTTTATGTTATATATTTTTTTGTTTATTTATTTAGTTTAAGTTTTTAATAGTGATATGCCATGAAGGCTTTTTTTTTTTACTTGTAAGAGACTTTAATAGTGATGTGCCATGAAGGCTACTTTTTTAAATATTTATTTTCATAATAGGGGTATTCACAAAGACGTCGGAAAATAGGGGAGTCGGAAAATCGGAAAATTTTAGATGCTTAAAAAGTGGTGCAAGATACAAAAAAAGCTTACATTTTTATTAAGAAGTCGCAATTTTCCGATTTTCCAACTTTCCAACGTTTTTAACACGCCTTTGTGAATACCCCTAATATATTTAAGATACAAACTCATATAGACTGAAAACTATGCAATGAAGACTAATTTTTAAATACAGTCGACTCGGGATAAGTAGAACACCCAATAAGTCGAACAACGTGCTAACTCGAACAATTTTTTTTCTCCACTGACTACTTTATAACTCGAACACGCTTCAACAGCTCAGTAACTCGAACACTATTTGTTTACCTAAAATTCAATTTACAGTTACAAAAACGCATATGCATATGTTATTTAAATGTACAATATATTGTTCTTATATATGTACGTATGTATATAGTATAAGCTTCATACATAGCACCGTAATTCTGAGTAAATTTTCGGTTTTAGTTCGCGTCACCCAAATTATTGATAACGCTCCATCACACCCAAATGAAATGGAGTTAAATTCCGAAAATGGTTCGATTGTTACTTTATTTATGCCTCCCAATGTAACACCCTTAATTCAGCCGATGGACCAAAATGTTATTCGTATAACGAATCTCCATTACAGAAACTTTTTACTTACTTCTGTATTTGACAATGACTGCGATTTAATTGAGTCCATGAAAAAAATTACTTTGAGGGGTGCAGTGAGTTTTTTATATGCAACTTGGTCCCGTTTAGATAAGCAAACTGTCGCCAAATGTTGGGAAAATATTCTCAATTTTGGAAACTTGACTGATTGTGAGGACGAAAGTATTCCACTAAACATAACATCGTGCGTAAAACGAAGGCTTTAGCAGCGGCAGCTCTTGATATTAGGTGTAGTAAAAAGAAATCCATTATTTTTCCAATAGATGGCGTTATTTATCTGCATCTCGCGTTGTATAAGTCCGATAGTGTTCCGCTAGGGGGCATTAGAAAGATGACAATTCCTACTAAAAAAGCTTTTTCGACACTTTTTTGATTGATTGATTCAGTTTTGTTTGAGAGCTTGTCAAAGATGGACATCAGCAAAGAGAAAATTCGCTACATTTTACAGTTTTTCTTCGATAAGGGAGAAAACGCAAGCCAGGCGGCTGAAAATGTGAACAGCGTTTATGGACCTGATACTGTAACAGCCAATCATGCGCAATTTTGGTTTCGTCGATTCCGTTCCGGTAACTTCGATGTCAAGGATGCACCACGCACTGGAAGGCCAATTGTCGAAAATGTCGATAAAATCATGGAAATTATCGAGTCCGACCGTCATGTTAGCACTGTTTCGATTGCAAAAGAGCTAAAGATTGCACAAAAAACCGTTTGGAACCATTTGAATAAGGCTGGATACACAAAGAAGCTCGATGTATGGGTGCCACACGAGTTAACGCAAAAAAACCTCATAGACCGAATTTCCATCTGCGAATCGCTGCTGAACCGCAACAAAATCGACCCATTTCTGAAGCGGTTGGTGACTGGTGATGAAAAGTGGGTCACTTACGACAACGTCAAGCGAAAACGGTCGTGGTCGAAACACGGTGAACCGGCGGAAACGGTGGCCAAGCCAGGATTGACGGCCAGGAAGGTTTTGCTGTGTGTTTGGTGGTATTGGCAGGGAATTATCTACTATGAGCTGCTCCCATACGGCAAAACTCTTAACTCGGAACTCTACTGTCAAAAATTGGACCGTCTGAAGGAAGCAATCGCCCATAAGCGGCCAGCTTTGGCCAATAGGAGAGGAATTGTGTTCCATCAGGACAACGCCAGGCCACACACATCGATAGTGACTCGCCAGAAGCTCCGGGAGTTTGGTTGGGAGGTTCTTCTGCATCCACCTTATAGTCCGGACCTGGCACCAAGTGATTACCATCTGTTCCTGTCCATGGCGAACAATTTTGCTGGTGAAACATTCGCTTCAAGAGAGGCTTCTGAAATTCGACTGTCTTAATTTTTTGCTAATAGGAACGAGGGCTTCTATGAGAGAGGCATAATGAAATTACCTTTAAAATGGCAACAAGTTATCGAACAAAACGGCGCATATTTGACCTAAATCGGGTCATTCTAACTATCTTAAATAAAGCCCTCAATTTAATGCAAAAATAATGGATTTCTTTTTACTACACCTAATATAATGCAGGTTAATGCTCCTCAAGTAAGATAAGTTTTAAATCTTTGGAAAAATTGCCCGTCATACGATAACAATTTTTTTTTACAGGTTCAGTACTCACTAGAGGATATACAGAATTGGAATGAAGACCAAGAATTCTCTGGCTCAGAAATAGTAGATGAAAGTAGCGGGTCTGAGTCTGATCTCGAAAATGAGAAAGAAAACCAAAGATAACATCTGAAGAAGCTCTAACCTCTTTAAATAAAATAATTCAGTGGGCCACAACTGAAAAAGCAAGTCCGAAGCAGATTAATGCGCTTCAATTGCTTCGAGAAAAGGCCATGTTTAATATTGTTGCAGACAAGAAAAAACAATCGCGCATAACATCTTACTTTCAAAATTCCCATCAGGAGGCTGGAAAATTAGCCGGCTAAATACTTCAATAATAAAACCAATTCTTGTTTCTCGATAAATGCTTTATACATGCATATTTACGTTATTTGAATAAATAAGTTATAAAATGAAGATGTATATGGTGTTTTGAAATAAATAATATAACATTCGATAAGTCGAACAAATTCGATATCTCGAACAAGGCCGGTTTTAATTAGTTCGACTTATCGCGAGTCGACTGTATATGAAAACGAGAAATATCAAAATACCTGATGTACTGAAATTCTTTAAAAATATGAAATGTACCTGCAAAGTTTACTCCAACTTAATAAAAAAAAATAAATACATTTTCAAACATTGTGTTTTTATTACTAAAAAAAATAAAAGTAAGGCGTATTACAATTGCATTAATTACACAGTGCGACAGTCAAAAAATACCTGGGAAGTGACATTATTTTTCTTGTAGGCCTTGGCGAGTATAACAAGAATCGGGGTATGAAATTTTCCAAACACCTTTAAAATCTTGAGTAACGGTTAAAAACCCCGTTTTTAAGTACCTTTGAGCATTTTGAAGCTGTAACCATATAGTACTATAGATGGCACTTGGCAAAAAACGTGTGTGTTGAATTGAAGTAGGCCCCCTGTGCATGCATTCTTATGGAAAAATCAAAAACGTAGCACGCCCCCTGAAAATTCCGGTTCCGGTCTAACAAATATTTTATAATCTTGTAACATGAACTAAAATTTTTGTTAAAAATCAGATATATATAAGTGTTAATCAATGGGTTTTCATAAGAACTAATTTTATTTTTCAGCAAAATATGTTATTTTTATAAAATCAAAAAAAATTAGATAAAATTTTGCTCATATTATTGAGGAACGATAAAGCAGAGTACTCATGCGTCGAATATGACCGATTCTCAAAAAGTTTGAATTCCACCACTTCTGTGGTTGATATGAAATATTCAGTGATATCATAACTAAAATTGCTCGATACATAATTAGTGGCTCAAGTACTTATTACATATCATGATAAAAAGAATGCATAAACTATATATTTTTGGAGCTCTTCTGAATGAAAAGGGTACAGAATTGCATAAACTATCATAAAAAAACTTAAAAAGTTTTACATTAAAAAGAAAACATAAAAAAATGTACACGCAAGTGTGTTTAGTTACAAAATTGAGTGAATACTCCAAAAAATATAGCATCACTAGTTCACCACTGAATTCGGTTGTTGTTGTAAGTGTCCCCTATATTACTATATGGCTGTAACTTAGGCAGCTCTCAACTGATTTTCATTTGCTTACCAGGTATAGAAAGCAGAAAGATCAGCCTATCCAGTGATGTATATATTGTTAAAGTAAATTTAAAAAAAAATTTTATTCGATAAAACACAAAATTATTATGATTTTTTCTCACTTTTTCAACTTTGGCGATAATTTTAAGCACTATTTTATAGCGAAGGTGTATCAGGTGTGAATTTATTGTAAAAGAACGTTAATTAACGAGTAAAACGCAATATCTTTTTTCAAAAACGGTATATAATTAAGGAAGTTATTAAAATTTTTTATCAAAACAAAATTTTCGAAAAATACCAATTTTGTTTCACAACGTCAAAAATGTTTGGTAGTCCGTTTTTTATACCCAGCGTAAGCGGGGTATATTAGTTTTGTGCAAATCTTGTAACAGGGAGAATTAAGCTCCGAAGATATAGAAAAATATATATAGAAATGATCAGGATCAAAAACTGAATCGATTTAGACATGTCCGTCTGTCCGTCTGACCGTCCGTCCGTGGTCGGATCTCCTCCGAAACGGCTGAACCAATGAAGTCGAAATTTGGCACACATGTTTATCGGGGTCCGAGTATAATCCTAAGTAAAAATGGGAGACATCCGCCCACTGCCACGCCCAAAAATGAATTTATTGTGTTTTCACTAAAATGCTTGTACCTTGCGAACCACCCAACACATTCCATTGATATTTGGTGTACTGGTAAACTACGAAAAGGGACATATCCTGGAAAAAATGGACGCCGTCCTCCTCGAGCCACGCCCACAAATAAGGGCTTATCGTAACTTGTGAAGTAAAAGAGTAGAAGCTTCAAATTCGCAACATAGGTTGACCAAGGCAAATGAAAGGTGTAGGAACAAAAATTTATGTAGCCCGCTCACTGCTACGCCCACAAATGGAGAATTTTCGCAACTTCCGAAGTAAAAGGCGTAGAAGCTTCAAATTCGTAACATAGGTTCACCAGGGCGAATGAAAGGTGTAGGGAAATAATTTATGTGGCCCTCCCACTGCCACGCCCACAAATAGAGAAGCAAAACATAGTGCGCTCATAATGTCGGGACGCTGGGTATTTCAAAGCCGGGCTTGACCGACTTTAGCTTTCTTACTTGTTTTAATGTTATTTTTACCTTCGAACCACTTTTCAATTGAACTTATTTATTGGTGAAAATGTTCGCCTTGTTCATCGCTAAACTGTTCCGCTATTTAAAGTATCAGCTGAATACTGGCACTGAGACTGCCCTATTGTGGCCATTTAGATTAGTCAATTGTTGACGGTCAATTTTCAGTTTTTAGGAGAGACGAAGTACGGGGAGGTAGAGAAAAGTTGAGGATTTTTTGGTTGCACGTACTCGGTCAATCCTTTTGTGCTCGCTTTCGTTGAGTCGAACGTAGGCATGGGCAAAAACTATCGATATTTACTAATACTAGATATTTCTCACCTATCGTTTCGATACTTTTACTAGATATTAATTTCTACGATATTTCGATATTACGATAGGACTTTGCAAAATATCGGCTACCGATATTTTTTGTACAACCATAAACTAAGAGCGTCAAATGTTGTGTTGAAATAAGAAAACAGAGAATAAACGTATATAAAATAAAACATTATGAGTGCGATTTGGATTTATTTCCGAAAAGATTCTCCAACTACTGCTGTTTGCAACATATGTTGCAATAAATATAAATTAACTGGGGAACACGTCAAACAACGTGTATTTTTGTTAACCTGTGGCAAAAAATACTGGCTTGATTAAAAACATACACTAATAGCGCGTGCTCACGTACATCGAAAATGCTCATTTTCAGAACAAATTTGACATTTGAAAATTAGTCATTTTAAATTTTATTCTCGAAAATACGCATTTTCGATGTACGTGAGCACGCGATATTAGCAGTTACAAGCAATTAAAATAAGTTAAGCAGAAAGTGATTCTTTTGTTATTTTTTGAGAAGTTTGTTATTTTTGTTTATACGCTAATAAAGCAAAATATTAAGTTATTTTGGGGTTTTATTCCTAAATTGGGTATTAAAAAACACAAAAGCGGTATTCACTATCCAGTGCACTTGGCTGTGCATGCTTTTATGTATATTTTGTTAGTGTAAAGTGCACTATCGAACTATCGATATTTTTGTCTAAAATTGAGGCCTCTTACATTAGTCAATAGTTGACCGTCAATTCCTATCAATATTCCCTTTTGGAGTTGCATTCGCTTTTACACTTACTCGAAAGAATTGATCGTCAATTCGTGCTTTGTATGCCTTTTATGACATTTTCCTCTTCCACACAGGGGTGATATTTTATAAAATTCAAGCAAATTAAAATATGTATCTCTGATTAAGGGTTGATAGCAGAAGCATAACTACAGCACTACCTGTTTTGTTTTAATTAATTTAATTATTGATGCTAAGGAGTATTTCAAAATGCTTGAATTAAAAATGCTTTTTGAAAAAGACAATTTTTAGTAGCTGTTAAATTTTTCTGTTTGAAAATATATTCTATATACAATTTGTAAGAGTAAACTATCTATACGCTTTTCATATAGTCAAAATAATAAAGGCGAAACTCCAGAAACGACGGAACATTTCATGCGATAGAGATGTAGCTGCTTCCATTTAAATACATTTCAATACATTGATTCAATGGAAGCAACTCAAATGTTTTCACCTTTGCCGCGTATACCGCAACATCCGTCATTGCCGTCATTTATGGAGTTTCGCCTTAAATTTTAATTATATTCATCACATTTTTCTTAATTTCTTATAACATAAAAATAAGCCTTCAATGTATAGTTTTCGGTCTATACAAGAATGTAAGATCCTAAAATATCAAGAAAAATAACTAATAACATATAATAGTATGCGATGCTGTCTCCACGAACAACGAAAATGAATAAAATAAATGTCAGAAATTTGCTCCCAGCCATCGATAAGTTCGATAAACGAAAGAGAGCAAAGACGGATTGAGCGAGTACGTGCAACCAAAAAACGCTCAACTTTTCGATAACGATATGTTATCGTTTTGTACTGAAAATGAGAATTGACGGTCAACTATTGACTAATGTAAAAGGCCTCATTAATTACTAAACTTTTGATATTTTTTAAAAATATCGAAACTATCGATAGCGATATTTTTTTACCTATCGCCCATCCCTAGTCGAACGTGACGTTGGCTGCGATCGAGTTTTTGACGTCTGCTTCATTTGCTTTCAACGATCTGAGTGTTCATATTGGGGGTTAAAAAAATAAAGGCGATCCTGTAACAACCCCATTGACTTGCTTTTGTATGATAACAAAATAAAATATTTCGTATATTATTTTTTTCACTGTTTTTTAATGAATTCTTTTATGGAGATCCCAGTTCCGGCAAAAAAATGAAAACCTTTTTTTTTTTGGTCCGATTTTTTCCGAAAAATATGTGGTCAGGTTACTCTCAACCTATTGGAAAGAATGCCGAAGGCGTGCTCGCTCTACTACATGCCTTGCTCGGGACATTCGTTTATTAAATAACTGCTTCTTTGGGCATGACGAATGATACGGATATGGTTTCAGTAGATGTTTCTGGAGCGCAAAAGCATCATCACCAACTATGACATACGGCAAGCAGCGTCCCCTGCTAATTTCGGAATTTGTGGGTAAAGTAGCTTCATGAACTAAAGGCTCAGTTACTCTTGATTGAACGTAACTTGACTTTACTTATTTAATCAGCTGACTTGATGTGTTTAGTACATTTTCTATGGGAGCAGTCACTGAAAACTTAATTTGACTTAAGATAAGAATCTGTGGAAAAGTCAAGTAACGTTCAATCAAGAGTAACTGAGCCTTAATACGTCACTAAGTTTGCTCTGAAAAAAAAACCCCGGAATCGTTGCATCGACCATTGCATCCGACGTCCACAAATATAAACTTGCAATTGGCATCCGCGAGGGCTAACAAAATAATGCTGGAAGTCCCTATGTAATTGTAGTAGAAATCTCCGTCAGATTTTGGTGGCCGAAAAGTGATATGCTTGCCATCCAAAGCACCAAGGCAGTTTGGAAATTGCCATTTCAACGCTTTGCAAACTTCAGGCACGATTCTGCATATAGACGCTGTAGACACCCGCATCTGGTAGTTTAGGCTTTGATAAGATTCCCCTATGAATCAATTTTGTAACTAATTATTTTCAAACAATTTTTATGTGATTTACCTGTGGCAAGAAATCGCAAGCAAATTGCTAATTTTTCCTCCGCGGGAATAGCTTCCCTTAAGCGTGTGTCGGACCTCTGGATTTCACTTGCGAACAACGATAACAAATAATCAAAATTAGTCTTAGACAGCCGTAGGTAGTTTCTGTAGCTGTTTTCGTCATTGACATTTAACTCCGTTGTTAAAAACGCATAAGAGCTACGGCTTTGTTTGCATTTCCTCCACTCCTTCACCCACGTACATTTCTTTCGCCTTTTGATTGGGATCTCAATGACTCTTTCATCTAAATCAGCCAACCCTTGAATAAATTTTTATTAAATTTTTATCTTAATGATTATTTGCATGTACTTACACATATGTACATAAGTACGTCATCCTTATCGCTATCGTCGGAATCTATCTCCATTACGAGACCAATGCATTCTCGAATACTTCCAACCAATTCTTTTTTTTAATTCATTTTCAAAACTCAAATTCTTTCAGCTCAATAATCGCGCGTCATCTTTAATAGCTGCCGAATAATTAACAACTAAAAAGGCATTGCTTTATTTATGTTTTTGCGATCAACCCTAAATCAGAGATACATAAATCATTTTGCTTCATTTCCTTAAAAAATCAACCCTGTGTGGAAGAGGAAAATGTCATAAATTGCATAATAGCATGTCCTCACTATAGTCCAAATTAAGTAATTTCGGTGTTTTCGTAATTTCAACCTCAAACCCGTCCACATAGTCGTAATTTCGGTAATCGTAATTTCATTTGCTTTCCGTTTACAAGTTTTCAAATGAACGAAATTTCATTCAAAGTTCCAGGGATGCATTTACAGAGGATTCAAGCAAAATCGACTACAAAATCAGGGCTGCATGCGGTTTTATATTAATTTCATGAATAATTTCGGTGAAATGACGATAGTAGAGTAATTTCATTTGACAGATTCCAGTATGGCGAAATGACGCAAATTCTGTGTAATTTCAAGCGAAATTACGAAAACTCTGAAATTACTTAATTTGGGCTATAGTGAGGACATGCTATAAGAACAAGAATTGACGATCAATTCTTTCCTGTAAGTGTAAAAGCGAATGCAACTCCAAAAGAAAATATCGATAGGAATTGACGGTCAACTATTTCCTAGCAAATCACGTTTCTGGTAAATTTTCTAGTTTTTCTCGGAATTTTTCCAGGAATGTCTCTTGGTAAAGCTAAATGGGCATCGGGAACTTTATTCGAAAACATTTTGTTTACATATAGCAACTGTCCCTCTCTTGCACGTTGGAAATCGCATATGTGTGAGTGAACATCAAAATACTTGCATTTGTGTTGGTAACATTTCGAAGCAGATTTTGTTGGGTCACTAATGTAAAAGGCCTCAATCAATAGTTTCAGTGAGCAATATTTTCAACAATCGATAGTTTCGATAATTGATAGTTCCTAGAATCGATATTTTCGATAATTTTTGCTATCGACAACATTGATAATCGAAAGATGAATTATCGATCAAGTCTCGCCCTAATTTATATAAGGCCAGTGTTAGGAATCTGCTCATTTAAAAAAAAGGAAAGCCCTCTGTCACGCCAGCACCACCTATCCAAAGCTAAAGTAAATGTAAATGAATCAAAACTATCGATAGTCTTCAAAAACCATCGGTGTTTTCGATAGTTTGAAAGTACTAAAACGGAAAATCCAATAGCGCGTGAGCGTAAGTGCCCCCAATGGTGCAGCCGCCCCGAGTGCCCAATCATTTAATTTTTTTAAAGGTATGTATTTTTATTTAGGGCGGAAGGCGGGGCATTTCTGCCATTGTGTCTCACTACGTCTCTGCTATCAGTCACCATTTGTTTCATCTTACCTGGTTTTTGAGCCATACAATTTTGAAAAAGGTCTTACCAAAACGATTTTCTCAAGGATTTTTCAAGGACACTGGGCAATATGAAGCTAAATATCGACTTCTACAATTTTCGTTTTAGGTAGTAGGTACATATCCAAAAAACAACAAAACTTGAGAATCTATTTCAGGGGGCCATTTGTCTTTCTGAGCCGGCAAGATCCTTAAAATAACTGGGCATTGAATCAACGTACAAATAAACATTTCAAAAGTAGACATATCGCATTGGAATTTGAACCGCGTGAATAGTGGTATTCAAGCAACAGTGCAAATCGCAGTGTGCAATATTTGCACTGCTTTTTTTGTACGCAATTTGACAAGTGCAAATATTGCACACTGCGTTTGCACTGTTGCTTGAATACCACTAATATGTACATTGTAAACATTCGCACCCCAGCAACTCAAGGGATACAACTCAAAATCAGTAAATTTGTGAATTTAGAGTTATGCTATGATTCTTGTTCATAAGTCACCTGTCTACCTGCACGAAAAATTCTATTCCGTTTTTGTTATTATAAAAAGCCGTCATGTCCTTCTTCTTACTTTGATTGACACTGCGACGCATTTGGTTTTTCGCGCTTTTTTAAAAAAGGAAAATTTTGAGTTGGGTCTGTTTAGTTGCCAGGGTGCGATATGTGTACATATTCATGCGCTTCAAATTCCGTGTGTGTTTGTCATAAGTTTTTTGTTTTTTAATGTTTTGTTTAGTTTCTTATGAAAAAAATACTTACCCAAAATATGCATTAGAAAAAAATTATCTTTAAGTTATTTTTTTCATTGCTTTTACGTTTATTAAATTGATGATTGAAATTATCTTGTTAGGCATATACGTTTTTTTGTTCACACATAGTGAATTTGATACGTCTCCCATTTCATTTGCATATTCATTTATTTTTCAAGCTTTTTTTTTTCAATCCTTTTGAAAAACATGAACGCAATTTCAAGCGAACCCTTCCTATTTATATCGAAAAATGTTACATATTCCTGGAATTTTTGTGCTTTTTGATCTTTTAATCGAGCTCAACTTTCAATTAATTTAAACACGTTTAAACAAAAGGGTGTTTCAGGCGTTGAAAATGAATTGAAATTCGAAGAATTTTTATTAAGGCTAAGAGGTCGCTGAAATGCACTTAAACCGAAATTTATGTAGCTCTTCGCCGAAAAATCATTAATTAAAATAATTTAGTGTATATTTTCTGATCCTAAAAGATCCTACATGAAACTTTGAATAACTACCTTTATAATTTTAAATTCACGAAAACAAAATGAGATTTTTTTTAGCTCTCTTAAAGACATTTTTTAAGAAAATCCTCTTAGAGACCTCTTAAATTTAATAAAATACAGTACACTCGGGATAACGTCAACTAATTAAAACCGCGAGTGTTGACGTTTACCAGATTGTTGACGTCTAGGATTGTCCTAATTTTAGACCAAAATTAAGTTGGAATTATAGTTTTAAACGTTATTTTAGTATCCAAACTAAAACCAACCAATAATCTGAATCAAACAAATTTTTATGTAATTGGAAAAATAGAAAAAATATTTTAGATGAGTTTTTTAGAGCTCATTTTATACGCGCAACATCAAAAATTTCGAAACACAACCGAAGAAAGAGAGCAAAAACTACATTGTTCGCACAAAAGGAGGTTCCCGAAATTCTGAGAATTCCTATTCTACAGGGTGTCCCGTTGGAAAGTACATTCCTTAAAAGGGATGGTAGGGGACGCAACAGGTCCAAGATGAACAAAAAATCGTACGTGAGGGTGGGGTCCCAAATGCACCCCTGAGGAGCTATGTGGCTTTAAAGTTTTTTAACACTAAGTCCAGAAAAACGATTCTCCCACGCCAATGGTTAATTGTAGAAAAAATTTTTTTATGTAGTTTCAAAGCCAATTGTATGTGCTTTTAGGCAAAATTCAATTAATGGTAAAAATTTGACCCATTGAGGGAAAAACAAACGGTCAAAGTAAAAAATTCTAAAAAACGTACAATTTTTTTTTACTTTAGAAGCCATTTTGGAATGAAAAGTGTCCAGATAACACCCAATATTTCGGGGACATGACATAAGGCACAAATGACATAAGTCACAAAAAAAAGACATTAGGCCCAAAAAACTTCCATACATATTGTGATGAGGGGGCTTCGCCCCCTGCTCGCTCGTTTCGCTCCGCTTCGCACCCCCGCTTTCTGCACGCGTTTTTTTAAATTCGACTTTTTGTGTAATTTTGTCCGCCGATTGACCCATTGATTGACCTTTACAGCTTTTCGTGCATAAAGATCTAGTTTTTCCCCAACTTTTGCCCTGACCAAGGGCTTCAACCCCTTTTTTCCGCGTAGTCCGCGTGCCCATCTCCAATCCAGATTAATAAAATCAATGAACCCACACTGCCTCTTAAAACTAAAATTTCCAAAAATGACATAAGGCCCAAAAATTTGGGTTTTATGTCATATGCCATAAAACTCAATTTTGTATGGAATTTTTTTGGGCCTAATGTCATTTTTTTTTGTGACTTATGTCATTTGTGCCTTATGTCATGTCCCCGATGTCGATACAAAATCCTCTCTCGTACCAATTCTACCCAGCGGGAAGTTTGTTCTTCGATTACCTTATTCGTCGAGGAATTCTTCGATGAAAGGGTCATAGGAGAATGCTTCGAAGAAAAAGGTAAGCGAAGCGGAAAAATTATTGCTCACATAGTCGTCGTAGACTTTTTGATGAGGGGTTCGTCATAGAATTCTTCAACAAAGAAGTAAGCGAAAGAGGTAACGAACGAATTTTCAATGACATCGCCGTGTTAATTTTCATCGACGCGGGTAAGTGGTAGACATATGTTGTATCGATTACCTCGCTCGTTTACCAATGTCTACCTTTTCCCGCTGGGTATCGTACCGCTGATTTCTCTTTATCAGCTTTACTCACGTATGGAACTGTTTTATCGGTTTTTCTAATAGGTATATCGGTTCTACATGGATATAACAGTTTGTCTTTTTATTTTGTGCTCTCTATTTTTTGGCCGTGAAACTGTGTGAGAGAATAGAGCGAGCGCACAAAAAACATTTTTTGCTTTAAGTCCTCTACGCAGTGATTCTCTTGCTGCTGAATGAACAAAGAGCGTAAGCAATACCCCAGCGGGAAAAACCGTAAGCGCTGATATTTTGTTCTTTTATTATTACATCTTGGAATATTGAACGAATGATTGCTTGCATGATAAAGTAATGGCGGGTTTGTTGCAATAGGTAATACCTTAACGATTTCCCTTACATTATAAGTGAAAACTTCAGGCTGCCAAAGTGTTAACACTATGTAAGCAAATCTTTCTAGACAAAAATTTTTGTCTACATAAATTTGCTTACATATCGATGCATAAAGTAAGCCTTGCGCTTTTGCTTACGCCGTATGGTAAACGTTTGGCTATAGGTAAAATATCTGAAAACTGAATTTTTGCCTTACGTGGTAAGCGAAATCGGCAATGCCTGAATTTCTAATGACATCGCTGTGTTAAAAATAAGGCATTCCGTAAGGAGCTCTTCGCATGAAGTTTCTGTAGAAAAATTCAAAGTTTTCCCACTGGGACGTGTGAAATGAGAGATATCAAATTATGTATGGCGTGAACATCACGCCAGCGGGAAGTTATCTCATGCATGACAAAGTCACCAGTGATGACGGATGATAAATTGACAGAGAGAAAAGAGCAATGTGCTGCTCTCAAATGCTTTTTTCGCCATCGCAGCCCCTAGCATTACATAGTCACCGGTGAATTCATTGTATCCCTCCTGTACAAAAGTCTCATATGAATTGTCATGCATACCGGAGCGGGACATTTCCCGCTGGGACTGTACTATACACACACGCCTACACACGAACATGTGATGACGTAGAAGAATAACGAATGCGAAATTCTTTTTTTTTTGATCGATTCATGGTCCACCAATGATTCTATTAAAATGATTACAGTATGTATTATATGGGTCTGTTAAGAACACACGCAGGAGCTATTTCCCAAAACGGACATGGAAAGCATAACCGATATCCAAAAACAAATAATAAGTGGAGCCTGCAAAATATCGGACAAAAGGGGACGAAGTGTTCTATGGGAATTTTTTGGACCAATAATAAATGATAAGGGAGAAGAGATACGACCAGATAATTTGATTGGGTGCAAAATATGCAAAAACTTATACAAGTACTCCAAAAGTGGCACATCCAATTTGACTAAGCATAAATGCTTCGTAATGGCAAAAAAAGATGTTCAACCCAAGTGTATTGAGGTAAGCCAAGATGAGAAAAAAGTCTGCACCGAAATCCTGACCGAGTGGGTTACTGGAAGTTGCCGCTCATATTCTATTGTCCAAGATAATGGCCTCAAAAAATACACAGAGTTTATATTATCCCTTGGTTCCAAGAGTGGAACAAATATTCATATTGGATCATTAATACCTCATCCCACAACTTTGACCCGGAATGTCGAAAATATTTATAATGTACATTTTCTTAAACTCAAATAAGAAATTGCAGCAATCAAAAAAGTAGGGTACGGATTAACTTCTGATATATGGACAGACAACTATGTTAAAATTTCATACGTTTCCTTAACCATACATTATATATTGAATGGAGAGTTGAAGAATAAATTGTTGGGACTAAAATCAATGAAAGGACTGTCAAATACAAGTAAGTCCTTTTTTAATATTTCAACACAGTGCTACAACTATTATAAAGTGTAAGTTGTGAAAGCTGGGTGACGAACGTTACACAAAACGGAAGTTGATTTGGATTTCGAAATCCATTGTAACTTAACTAATAATTAAATAAGAAAGTTTAAAAGTACAAATGTAGCACTGTGTAGTTATAAGATGAATTATGCACCCTTAACTATATTTATCCACATTTTAAACTAGGCCTTAATATAAAGAATAAAATCGAATCATTACTAAATGAATACGACTGCTCACTAAAGGACAAAACAATAATTGTGACTGACAGAGGAGCAAACATGAAAGCAGCGCTTAACCAATACCAAAACATATTTTGTGCAAACCATTTAATAAACAACACCATTGAAAAATGTATAAATAACTCAGCCCAAATCGAAGAAATAGTAATTGCATGCTCAAATTTAGTTAAGTATTTTAAAAAATCAGGTGACAATTGTAGTTTGATGACTACATTAAAAAGCGTTTGCCCAACTAGATGGAATACCCAATATTACACTTTGCTATCAATTCACAAAAATTTTTCCGATGTTCAAAAAATTTTGTGCGAAAAAAACCTGACAGAACAATATAAAATAGTAAAAGAATATTATTTAGAATAGCTCTTGAATGTGCTAAGACGATTTGAAGACGCTTCAAAGCAACTGGAAGGTGATTCATATGCTTCACTTCATTTAGTTCATGCTTATGTACAACTTTTAAAGGCCCAATCCAATGCAGTTGATGGGGATCTCGATTTCATAAATGGAAACTGTTGTTTGTTTGTTGGAAACTTTAATATTAGTTGTGGAAAAAAATATGACTATTTACCATAAAATAGCAATTTTTTTATTTCCTCCGGCAAACCAACTTACACAATTTACAGCCGATGAAAAAGAAGAAATTATAAATAAAACCAAAGATTTATTGCTACCCTACATAGACGATACACCGAATTCACCACAGCCTATAGAAACCTCAACTTCATCTAGGCTTTTCCACTTATTCCAATCCTATACCCAAAAAATAGAAATGTCAGAAAAGAGTACAATTGAAAATGAAATTATCAAATACCAAAATACTTTTGTACCACTCCATGATAGTTTTAATATACAGTCGAACTTCCGTATAGTGAATGTCTATACAATGAAGTTCTCCCTACTATGAAACAATTTCAAACGCACAGGTTTTTCGTTCCAAATTCAGTGTACGTGTTAATAATTTCTGTAAAATGAAATTTCTATATAATGAAGTGATTTCCCAAGTAGCAAAATAGGTCGAAAATTGGTAAATTCTTACCTATATTAGGTCAGAATATTTACTTGACCTAACCTAAATAGGTCGAAATTACGTCGATTCGACGTCGAGTCGACGTAAGTGGGGAATAGATTGGAAGTCGATTGGCGGTAATAATAGGTCATAATAGGGCATTTCGACTTCAAAGTCAGGGCGAAAAGAAGTCCGTTTACCTAATATTAGTCGAAAAGAAGTCGCAATGACCAATTTTCGACCTAATTGGACTTATGAGTAAAACGAAAGAGAACGTAAAAGGAAACGAAAAAAGTGAGAGAGAGAGTAACAGAGAAAGATATAAATACATAATATCTTACTCAGTCATTCGTATTACTCGAAAGCAGAAATGAACGAGAGATTTTCTTCTTCGTGTGTCTTAAGAAATAAATAATAAATAAAATATGGACTTCATTAAAAATTATTTTGCGCTTAATAAGTCCCAAAAACATATGCCCGCTGAGATTTTTCGTGAAAGTGTTCCTTCTACTTCTTCATTTTTAAGGGGCTTTCTCATTGATGGAAATTAAATAAATATTGCTTGAAAAAAATTGTTTTTCTTAAAGAAAAAACATATGCAGAAGAATAATTCTCAATTTGCCATTCGAAAAACATGGCGGAGCTCGACCTATTTTGACCTATTTCGACTTTAAAGTCAAACCGACTATGAAGTCCAAAAATCAAGTCCACTCGACTTTGAAGTCGAAGCATGCAACAAAATAAGTCAACTTTTGACCCTATTTCGCCCTATAAGTCAAACGGACTTTAAAGTCGAATTTTAGTCAAAAAATTGGTCTGTTTGCCTTGAAAAATTACCTAATTTGGAATTCAAAGTTAAGTCAATTTTAAGTCACTCAATAGGGAATTTTTTACCTATTTTCGACCAAAAATCGACTTGGAAGTCGAAGCGACTTTGAAGTCATGAAATAGGTAGAATAGAGGTAATTTGGACCTCCGAAACGGACTTTTAAGTTAGGTCATATTTAAGGCCGGAAAATAGGTCAGAAATAGGGTAATTTCAACCTAAATAGGTCGATTCGACTTGCTGCTGGTCGAATCGCTCTATTTTGCTGCTTGGGTTTCTGGTCCCGTGCGACTTCATTATAAGGAAGTTCAACTGTATTGCAGTGGTGGTATACCCGTCAAAATGAATTTCCTCTTTTATATAAGCTAAGTTGTTACATATTCGGGCCTATTACGGTTGTCGCCGCTATCGTCGTCGACGACTTAGCTATTACGGTACTAGTTCGAGACGACGACGACGAATTTCAAATGAAATTGGTAGCACTTTTATTTTTTATTCGGAAAATGGAACCAATCTTATGAAAATTTGTTTGTGACATAGTTTTAAGAGTAAAAAAAATTTTGAAAGCTCAAGCAAAAATTAAAGAAATTCAAGTTATTACCAGAAGAGAATTTTAAGACAAAGATTGGATATTTTAAGTTTGCATGGGAGGACAAGGTGAATTCATTTTTGACGAAATAGTTTCCCATTCTTCCGCAAACTTGCTAGGAATAGTTCCTTTTCGGTAACCTCTTGCCATACTTCGGTTCTTTTCAAGCTGGCTCACTATTGAGTGAAATTAGTTTTCATTTTATTACTTTTATCGCACTGCTCGCCTGCTAGTCGTCACCTAAAAAAATAGCGACAGAAAACGACAAGAAGCGACTCTCGCAGCAACTACGGTAATAGGTATTTAGCGACGACGACGACAATATTGCGTCGACGGCGACTACTGTAATACGAATCTGTCGCTTCGTCTATTTTTTGCGTCGACGGCGACTACCGTAATAGGCCTGATTGGCTGTTCCTGCAAGTAGTGCGCCCTCTGAGAGGATTTTTTCAAAAGCAAGAAATTTAATAACTGATAAGCGCTCCCAAATCGGCGTACATCAAAAATCTTTTAACGAAATAATGTTTCTTTATGTTAATTTAAATAAGTAAAGACGTTATATGTATACATCATAAAAATTCGTACATACATACGTATTATACATTCTAATTTATTAATTTATGATTTTAAATTTTTTAAATATATTTTATTTATTCAACACCAGGAAAGTCCTAAGTAATCTTAATTTTCCTCATTAAAAATATTGTTTTTTTCCCTTACGCTGCGCCTCGACGGGCAATAATTATTGCTAGCAATCTGTCAAATTGCTTTGCCAGGTAGAGGCAATATTGCCTGGGTGGGATTTTTATGTTATGCCATCTTCATATTCAAAATGACGTCGAACAGGCTACTACGCTGCGCACGCGCTCTCGATGCCTTGAAACAACTTTGCTATGAGTGTGACAAAGAAGAAACTCTCAAATTTTTTCATCTCTGCGATATAGACAGTTCGCAAATTTTAAATTTTTTTTAAATTTTTTTATTTCAACGTAGTCCTTTTTAATTTCCTTCGCCATTTTAAGCCACGCATTATTTTTTCATATCAGTAAATTTATATGATGAGGTTTTATAGCCCAAAGACATTCGAATTGTTGGTAAATATTTATTATCTTATAAATATCGGCGACGCACCAATCCATTTTGACGATATACACACTTTGAAAAATTCATAAAATTAAATTCGGCTTTCAAATAGAAAAATGACAGCTCATTGCCAATCTCAAAGTTGGCAATCGCAGCGAAGCAATATTGCTTGCCATATATTGCCATCTTTTCAAAATGAGCGGTCTCCATTGGCAATATTGCTCAAGTTAACAGATTGCTAGCAATAATTATTGCCTGTCGAGGCGCCATGTTACGCACTTATGTACATATACAAATAAGCATAATAACTTTTCTTAATAATTTTAAGTTATCTAATATAAATCGGAAAAGGTTTTTAGTTTAATTTAATTTTTTATTTATTTGTTCAAGTACAATTTTCTAGTAACATGCGAGGAAAACCTGAATTTAAAAAACGCATATAAAACGCATAAATAAATTAAAAATATATTACGTTCATAATCGCAGCTTTTATTTGTGTTCGCAAATCAAAAAGCGTCATCTGAATTGCTTCCTCTACGAACGACGAAAATAAATAAAGCAAATATCAAAAACTTGCTCGCAACCCACCCCTATTTCAAGCATATAGTCCTACATGATTTCAAGTTACGAAATACTACAGAAGTCAAATTCCTTTCGCTCTACGTTCAAGCCATATATTACTATATGTCACTGTCATAGATTTTGGGCGGGACATTTCGCGCCAGTTAGAAAGAGATGTTACTCGGCAGGCAAAAAAGGAGCGAGAGAGAAATACTTTTGGTGAGTACCTTAGTGAAAAATGCTAATTTTGGTGGGTACCCAAGACCGTGGTGGGTACCCAAGACCGTGTTGAAAAGAGCCAAAATAGAAACGGCTCCTGAGTGACATATACTACGTTTATACGTACGCCTTATTCGCGAATAAGAATATCGCGAATAGCGAATATTACCGTATAAACGGTCTTATTCACGAAAAGCTAATTCACGAAAGTTATTCGTGAATAGTGAGACCATATAGAACTATAGCTGCAACTTCGGCCAAAAGCTATTACGTGGTACACCACACTTATTATTACGTGGTTCACCACAACACTCGGCTTATGGCGTAGTTCACCACAGTTGAACTTTTTCACCAAATCATGCCATAACGCGCCAAAATTTGGCCGAAGTTGCAGGTATAGTTCTATATGCTATAGGTCTAACTCTTCTTCTTCCTAATCCCTGCAATGTGTTAGAGCTACGCTGCTTCAACATAGGCATATAGCATGAGGAAAAGAGAAGCATGCTATGGCAGCGAAATATTTAGCTCTGCTGTGGTGAAATGCATTGCCACTTTTATTTTTAATTTTGGGAGATTTTCGAGTTCATTACATATAAAATATCTACCAAACTCATAAAATAATATGAAAAGCTTGAAAAACATAAAACTAATCAAGGAAACTCAATATCAAGGAGAAAAATAAATTGTTTTTTTGTCCTTCCCTGTCCACATAACTTTTTGATCACACTATTTCAGCAAAAATGCTAAATTCTATGTACAATCAAATTCGTAGCCGAAGTCAAAAATGTATGTCAATTTATTACAAAATGAGAACATTCGTGCACATTAAGCAAAAACATATCGCATAATCGTATAGCTCGGCTATAAATTTCGAGATTTTCAAAAATTTCAAATATTAAAAGACAATTTTTCAAATTCATTCCGTTAAAATGAGTCGTCGCCAAAAGCAAGTTTCTGCTGCCCTTGTTCTTTTGACTCAAGAAAAACTAGGAACTAAAAGAAAATGTTGGGAGCGTGACTCGATCGATTAGCTTTGGCTAAAAAAAAGTTGAGACATCGCTATAAATATGGTAATTTTTATTTTATTTTGACCATGACCACAATTCGCGAAATTCGCAAAAATTTCAATTTCACTATTTTGAATTGAGTATTTCGCAGCTAGACAAAATGTCCTCTAACGGTTAAAATTTGATCAAGACCACCATCCGCGAAATTCGCAAAAATTTAATTTTAACTATTTTGAATTGAGTCTTTTACAGCTAGATATAATACCCTCCAACGGTTAAAACATGACCATGACCACCATTTGCGACATTTGCAAAAGATTGATTTTCACTATTTTAAATTGAGTGTTTCGCAGCTAGATAAAATGTCCTCGAATGGTTAAATTTTGACCACGACCACCATTCGCGAAAATTTTGTGCTTAATAATAATTTCGAGTTTGAGAAGCTAAATCGAGGAACAGATAAGGTATAACTAGATATCCAAGCTAGAACAATAAAAACGATAGGAATTTTTGTTAGGGTAATGTTTTAATATATTTTAAGCAGAGGAAAAGTTTGCACACATATCGGCTAAGCCGATGTAAACTTCTTTACTTGAAATGGTTGAACCTCTCATTAGATGTATTCCATAAATCGCTGTGCGTTGCGTATAAGTCAATCAATTGACAAGTTTTTTTTTTTTTTTTGTCCACAACTTGGAGTCACATTTTCCTGGAGCTTTTTTTTTGAGGTTGTGCCATTTTTCCACAAAATAGCAATTCAAACACATTTGTGTTGAACAAAAAGGGAGCGCTTTAAATCGAAGTAGGTTTGATTTGAATTTCAAATTCCTATCTCTACTTAAGATTTAAAAAAAACTATCAAACATGTTTGATAGAGTGTAGAGCAGATATATCTCTCTACCCCCTACATGAAAATATGTATACACTATAGATTTTTGTATCCAATCATTATCTCAAGTAGAATTTGTAGAGAGCTTGTGTAGTGCGCTCTACAGGGTTGTATACACTTGTCTACGTATCTACACGAGAGTTTTTTCTCTATCTCTACGTGAATAAATCTATAGTCGACACTTGGCTTAATACACGATTCTATAGTAGAGAAAAATTCTTCTGCAGTGTATACAGGCTGTAGAGCACATAGTAGAGCTCTACTCTAAATATGTCTACGGCAGCTCTACGTAGAGCTGTGGAATTGTAGAAACGGTCTACAGTGTATACAACAAACGTAGAGTCTCTACACACTACACTCTACTCTCTACCTCAAAAACTCTATAGTCGACACTTGGCTTAACACATATGAGCAAATATTGCAGCTACTAACACCAATGCATATTCTGTAAACACATATCTTATTGAGGTATAAACATCAGAGACATGCAGGAATGAGTAAATCAATGGGTACATCATTGAATACTTGCGTCAAAGTAGTATTTTGGAGTATTTCTGCGATTTATTTCCTTACTATGTACATATTATTTTAATTATGTTTTTATTCATGAGCATCACTTTGGCTTATCCCAATTAAGGAGACTGGAAACAATTTACTGGTTACTTATCGCGAAAATTCAACACTAGAAATATGTGTTTACAGAATATGCATTGGTGTTAGTAGCTGCAACATTTGCTCATATGTGTTAGTGAGTTTCGGTAGCAGTTTCTTGCTGGGGACGTTGTAGCGAATAGGCTCCTAATGTGCAAGTAGTTACTGCATATCTCAGTATAGGCTCTAAATGTAAAATCGAAAAAGTCCCTCAAAATGGGAAAAATCCCTCGATCTGGCATCACTGATGTAAGCGCAATGACTGGTTAAATTTTGTTCGCATTTGAAAGTAATGTGGAAAAGGAAATAATTCATGTGAAAGTGTGTGGTTTTAAATAATTGGAGGAAAAATTATTTCAGCTCTTCTTAAATTGTAAATCTAATTATATCACCGAATTAAAACAAAGAACGCTTTAAAATGTCGCGTGGAAGCTCTGCCGGTTTTGACAGACACATTACGATATTCTCGCCAGAAGGACGGCTTTACCAAGTAGGTAAGTATAAAGCAATGAAAAAATATGTAATTTGTTCCATCTAACTATGAATTATTGTTTCAGAATACGCCTTCAAAGCCATTAACCAAAAAGGTATTACTTCAGTGGCTCTAAAGGGCGAAGATTGTGCTGTTGTAGCTACTCAAAAGAAGGTTACGGACAAGCTAATTGATCCGAGAACTGTAACGCATCTATTCAATATTACGAAGAATATTGGATGTGTGATGACTGGACGCATTGGTGGGTATTTCATTTTAAAATCGCTTCATACAATATAAACGTTTATTATAGCTGATAGTCGTTCCCAAGTGCAGAAGGCACGTTATGAAGCTTCCAATTGGCGTTACAAATTCGGCTTTGATATGCCAGTGGATGTTCTTTGCCGACGTATCGCGGATATCAATCAGATTTATACGCAAAATGCTGAAATGCGTCCGCTCGGCTGCAGTAAGTTTACTTGAATCGAGTTCCATTTATAGCTTTTATACAAAATGCAATTTACAGGCATGACATTAATTGCGTACGATGATGAAAATGGTCCATGTGTCTATAAGACGGATCCGGCCGGTTATTACTGTGGTTTTCGTGCGGTTGCAGTTGGTGTAAAGCAGGTGGAGGCCAATAGCTATTTGGAGAAGAAATATAAAAGTAATCTAAGCGAGGAGAAGGCCATTCAGCTTGCTATATCGTGTCTCTCGAATGTACTTGCTGTTGATTTTAAACCGAATGGTATTGAAATTGGCGTTGTTTCCAAGGAACGACCGGAGTTCGTAATTCTCGATGAGAAAGAAGTTGAAGAACATTTAACGAAAATTGCTGAAAAGGATTAAATATAACGAAATGGTGTTTGATAAAATTCTTAAATGCTGGGTTTTTTCACTTTTAATAAAAGGTTTATAATTAATTTCTATGAATATTGTGTTTTTTGTCGAATGGGTTATGCCGGGCAAACATTTGAGTGGTATTCATATATGCGAGTTCAAGTTTTTTTTTTAATTTGAAACTAAAAAAAACAAGTAAGAAAGCTAAAGTCGGTCAAGCCCGACTGACATTATGAGCGCACTATGTTTCGCTTCTCTATTTGTGGGCGTGGCAGTGGGAGGGCAACATAAATTATTTCCCTACAACTTTCATTTGCCTTGGTCAACCTATGTTGCGAATTTGAAGCTTCTACGCCTTTTACTTCGGAAGTTACGAAAAATCTTCATTTTTGGGCGTGGCAGTGGGCGGGCCATATAAAATTTTTTCCTACACCTTTCATTCGCCTTGGTGAACCTATGTTGCGAATTTGAAGCTTCTACGCCTTTTACTTCGGAAGTTACGAAAAATCTTCATTTGTGGGCGTGGCAGTGGGCTGGCCATAAAAAAAATTTTCCTACACCTTTCATTCGCCTTGGTGAACCTATGTTGGGAATTTGAAGCTTCTACGCCTTTTACTTCGGAAGTTACGAAAAATCTTCATTTGTGGGCGTGGCAGTGGGCTGGCCATAAAAAAAATTTTCCTACACCTTTCATTCGCCTTGGTGAACCTATGTACCTTTTCGTAGTTTACCAGCACACCAAATATCAATGGAATGTGTTGAGTGGTTCGCAAGTTACAAGCATTTTATTGAAAACACAAAACATTTGTGGGCGTGGCAGTGGGCGGATGTCCCCCATTTTTACTTAGGATCATACTCGGACCCCGATATACATGTGTGCCAAATTTCGACTTCATTGGTTGAGCCGTTTCGGAGGAGATCCGACCACGGACGGACGGACAGACGGACATGTCTAAATCGATTCAGTTTTTGATCCTGATCATTTCTATATATATATGTCTATATCTCCGGAGCTTAATTCTCCCTGTTACAAGATTTGCACAAAACTAATATACCCCGCTTACGCTGGGTATAAAAAGGAGTCCGAAATATGTATGAAATGAGAGGCTCAGATGTCTGACAAATGTGAAAAATAAGAAATGAAAGGAAATAAGGGTAACAAATATAAGTAGAAGATTTCGAATCGGCAAAGACGGCGTAAAAGTATTAGTATATGACTTGAAATAGAGAGATTCCTGATTCAAATTCCACAAAGACCGATCAGAATTAATAAAAACAAACATGAGTGGTGAGATAAAAACCTATATGGCTCTTATTTGAATGGAAATAAGACTCATACGTATCTGAGTGCGGAACGGTTCATAACGATTATTTGAAAAAAAAGTAGAGCACTCATTCGATGTATGAGACAGACTCATATTGGATGATCTGCGCAAGAATTGAGACACGCTCCTTGAGAGCTCATTATAATGAAGGCTCCGACTTCGAAATAGGACTTACAAATGATTACTTTAGAACTCGGAATTTTGCTAAAGTGGAACCCAAGAAGTCAAAAGTGAATAATTTCCACTGTTTTAATAAAAAAAAACCGATTTGGTTGTATAATCTTTATTTTATAGTACAGGATCTTATAGGTTTTCTATATAATTTTTCAATAAACTTATTCAAATTCATAAAGATATATCTCTATACTTTCTGTGAAACTATATTACTACGACTTTTAACATAATTTCATGGTGAAATTTCATTCGTATATATTTTTATACAATTATAGGGTTTAATTTTCGAAGTATTAGCCGTGTTTTTTCTACAACGTTTTCACTTCTAGCGCAATCTTCAAATCTTATAATTTTCTAAATTTAGAAAATCGTATTCTGTCTTTTTCAATTTTTAGTTTTGCGGTTAGGGGCTCTCTCCAGTTCTGTCAGAAATGAAACAGAAATGAAAAACTTCATATAAACAAAATACACTTCAGAAAATTTCTGATTCATTTCTGAAGCGTTTTTTTATATGAAGTTTTTCATTTCTGACAGAACTGGAGCGAGCCCCTTAGAAGTAAAAAAAAAATCATATATGTATTTCGAAATATTCGTAATCAAATATTCTCGGTCAAGTTACAAAATTTATTGGTTGTTCATTTGTATGAAAATTTACTATAGTGCAGTAGAAAAACGCAGTTATATATATCGAAAATCGTCCATTTTTTTAATATGTTGCTCGACAGATATTTGAAATATTAATATTTAACATTAATATTCCCGTTGAAAGCAGAAGGCTGTAAAGATGACTAGGTAACTTTATTTTTACAAACTTTCAGTAAAAATTATCATATAATTCTTCTATTCGCACACAAAAACATATACATAAATTTTGAATCGAGTAAAATAGCAATTTATAAGAGAATTTAAGAATATAAGAGAGAGAGAGAGAGAGAGAGAGAGAGAGAATATAAGAGGAAAACAACTGAAAACATCAAAAAACGATAAAAATCCGGATTTCTAGAATTATGGTATCTATTTAAAAAATAACAAGGGAAGATACATTTTTTAAATATTTTTTTATAGTTCTATTAATCAAAATAAGATCAAATCCAGAGATAATTATTATTAAGGGTTTAGTCTATTAGTCACTGAAAACTCGATATTTTCTAATTTTTCAAATTATAATTTAAATGAAATTTTAACGAACTCCAAACATCATTTTTCCAGAATCCGGAAATGTTATTTCGACGTAGCAGCAAAGAAAAACTTAAAAATTAATATTATTTTATAAAACTTAATTTGAAGTGCCAATGTCATTCCGAATTTAAATATTTTGGTTTTTCGTTTAAGATAAACTATTGCATTATGGGGTATTTTATCGAAAAAGTTGGACAAAATATGAAGGACTTCACGTAGAGCTATGAAATTTTGTACACACAATGCTTTTACTGAAACTAGCAAATTGATAAAATGTTTTTAAAATCGGCTGAAGGACACGCTCTTTTTCTAAGCACCTTTCATTGAGCTTACTAAATTTTTGTAAAAAAAATCAAAACTAAAAATACTTATATTATTCGAAGATACATATAAAAAATAAATAAAACTCTTATTATAATAGTAACCACGTCTACATTAGGAAAATAAAACCAACTAAGAAATATTTGTTATTATTAGAGCGTGTATTTTTAAGCATTTATAAATTTGAAGCATACTTTGTGGGGGGGATTTTTTTTTTCTTATCACCATTTTGGAAATAAGTAGCGAATTTGAACTTCAAGGGGATTTCCTAGCTTTGAAAAAGTCTTAAATAGGCTAAAAATCGATTTGAATCTTAGCTTTATGTGAGTTGAACAAAATTTTTACTCCATAAAGTACGCTTCAATTTTATAAATGCTTATAAATACACGCTCTAGTTTATTATACATAAAAGTTAAACTGTTTAATGTTTGAACACTTTTTAATTCTCAATCCGAGAATCTAATTTGCTTCTTTTTCGATCTATGATCTTCAACACTGGCATTTAGATGCGTTATATAACGCAAAGAGGCTGTTTGTGGAAGTCAGTTTTCAAATAACTTCTAAGAGGAAGGGTGGCATATACTAAAAAGAGAAAAACCACTGCGAGGAACGATGGGGAATACCTATTAATAAAATGTCTAATGAATGTTTGGATACAGAAAATTTGATTTTGTTCTACTTTTTCGCCTTAATACCCCTTAGTGCGTTGCCGAGATGTATAAGAAATTACGTGCCTTCCAAAATTTATCGTTCTGTTCGAGCTCGAAATTCGTGCAAAAATCTTCAAAAATTTTTTAAATTTTATATTTTTAATTTAAAACTTCATTTGTCATCTTTTATAACATTTATAAACAACAATCCATCAAAATGTCACGAGAAATTCCCGAAAACATCCTACTTTTTTAAACGACCAACTAGATTACATCCTTAATATTTACATGACATCAATGTCCGATGTGTCAGAGGCATAAGGATATTGTTTTACGCCTGCTTGAGAATCAGAATTGACATTTGGTTCACAGAGCTGGGTGCGGAAATGTTAATCCTTTAAGCATTAACAAAGGGAGGTTTTTTTTTTAGAAAAGTTAAGTTTTAAGCTAATTTTGAAAGCAGTTAACGAGTTAACAACTTCCGTCAATTTAATCCCATATATATATATATATATATATATACGAGAAACTGTCCCACCCGTGACCGCTATTCTAAGCACAAATTGTGTAATTTCAGTGTCTAACGATTGCTAAACGTTTTGAAAACTTTTAATTCTTGAGAATCGCGTCCTTTTTTCAATTATTATGAGCTAAAACCAATAAAATTAGTGTCACGGGCGGGACTGAATTAATATATATATATATATATATTATTATAGCTATTCAACATTGGTTTGAATTAACATTTGGTATTTCCATGTAAATAGCTTTCTGTGTCAAAAAATTAGCTTTAACAGCGATAAAAACTTAACGAATTTAAAATTTCTGATAAATGGTTGTATGTTAACGAAGTTAATTTGCCAATTAACGGTAACCAGCTCTGATAGTTCCAAACCAAATTTGAAACTCTGTTTTTAAAATAGAGAGCGGCTCTTAAGGGAAAACAGAGTTTACTGGCATTTCTAGTGCTAGGTATTCTAAACAATATGTACTAGACAAAGTAAATTTTGTCTATGTGGAGTATCGACATCTTCAAATATTGAGTTTAAAGTAGGATTAGGGTACTTCTACATACCAATGGCTCCATTTTTTTAAGTATCCATGTAGCCATTTTTGAAACATACAATGAAGTACACAATTTTTAGACACCTTTCTGGTGTATTTCAGGATTCATTTCAATACTTCCTCCTTAATGCTTACAATCCCAAGTTATGAACTGCCTCTGAAATCAATTTGTGCTTTTACGCACAAAGCGTTCAATTATATTTATTTTTAGCAAGCGTTATAAATAGGGCAACAGAATATATGTATTAAAATTTAAAATATTTTTTACATACAATATTTCCCCAAAAAATAAAAACCTTTATATGTACTTTTGAAGGCCTATCAAGTAAATAAAAAAAAAATTAAAAACAATACTTGTCGGCCGCAAAGCATGTGGCATGCTGCGAAAGAAGTCGAAAGCTAAGAGTGGGTACTGAAAGATACCCCTTGGGAGCGAGTGAAGAAAATTTTCAAAATTTAAAATGAACAAAATTTTTTTAAGCGCAAACAATCCTCCCGAAATATTCGAGATCCCAACCCAACTAATACATTTTAATAAATACCTGAAGGGCAGGTCCGGTCTAGGAAACTGCTCTTGTTAGAGCTTAAAGATGCAACTCAATGTATTTGATGAACATTTCATTCAAATTCGATAATAGATTAGATTAAAAAGGTTTTCTAAATGTACCTAAATACAACGAGACCGATACCAAAAACATAACTCATATTAATTGGATGTTATTTCAGTTAATGTAGGAACGATCAGAGCCATTCGGGCGTACGAGAACCGACTTGATTCATCAAATCCATACATTTCCTGTGGATAAAAATTATCTCTTTTATTTTAATATATTTTACAACCAAGATATAAATTAATTTTTTTTTTATTTAAATGTGAGTTTCGTTCGTTTGTATTATTATAAAATAACCTGTTTGATGTTGTGTTTTAGCTTAAAGAAAAATTCCATAAATAAATAAAAGGAAAAGATCGCGAAATAAAATCGCCGAAACGTCGGGCGAACAAAATATGAACATGATTTCAATTTCATTAAAGTGAATCGAGACCAAAAAAAGGTCAAAATAAAATAATCTCATATGTTGTTTTCTCAGAGTTATAGTTTGGCGCTTTAGTTAAAAAGAATAGTTTCTGTCATTTAACAATAATTTGATTTTCTGTGATATTTTTTCTGTTCTTGACGAAGTAATTATTTTTGCAATTTATAAATTGATATTCTTGACAACAATGTGTGACTGGACAAAAAACAAAAAATTTGTATTTAAAATGTAAAGGGAAAAAATTTTATTCAAATAAAGTATCCCTTGAAAAAGCTGGAAAAGAACCAGCGAAACGTCGGGAAAATAATGGAATAAAAAGTTTTTTATTCGCATTTAAACCAAATGACCGAATAGCTCAAAAGAAAACAACATATAACTTTCCAAAATATTGGTCAACAAATAATTATCATCAACTAAAATAATCTCTTTTAGTATAGTACTTACATATTTTAAAGATAAAAAAGTATATTTCGGGATTGTAGAGATATTTTTTAAACGAAAAAAAAATATTTTTACCTCAACGAAAAAGTTCCAAGTAAAATTTTTATTTTTTCGTAAATATTTTCTGTTGCCCTAGTTATAAATTTAAAATATGCCGTCTAACAACGACATAAAATATGTCTTCGAAATTTCCTAGAAATATGTGACTTATTACTTTGCGTTATAAAAATATTATTATTTACAAAATAATGAGTAAAATTATCACAATTAATAAAAGTGCAGAAAGAGTTAAAATAGCTGCCCACTGTCGTTTATCTGGAAATAGAAATATTAATGACTGGTTTTATTAATATTTATAATGTGTTATAAATTTTACTAAAAGAAAAAGGTGTTATCATATCATATTGACGACCAAATCGCAGTTGGCAATCAAAACGTGGCCGTCAAAAGTTGGTTATCGTCTGCGTAATTGAATCCTGAGCGAAATGGTAAAAAAAAAATCCGGATTGATCATTTGAACATTCCTAAGCGAGGGGATATCATAGACTTTTCCAATCACTTTAACACATCTACTTTCTTCAGGCATGACCGCTTTGGGTAGGCCTTCCCTATGCCTCTCATGAGCAGGCAGAAAGTGAGGTGTTCAAAAAAGTTTTGGATTTGCGTTTTGCTTTTGCTTTTACATTTTAGTTCAATCCTGAAAATATGCAACTTTTTGATAAAAAAAACAAACGCTATTTTTGAACACATCACCTTTTCCCTGCTCAATGACTGCCAAGGGAAGTAATGCCTATTGACAGTGCTTGGGATACTTCAAGTGATGCATCGCTTAGCAGAGGACTTCTCCCTATTTGCAACTGGGTATAGCAGAATGCTCTCACAACTAGCGTGCAAAATTTTCGAATTCGGATTTTGTATGAAGTGGCACATCTTTTTATGTCTTTTGTTTTTGGTAATGCCGTTTTAGCCAATAAAAGTGATTTATACGTTGAAATTGAAGCTCTAATAGATTATCAATTACATATCGTTAAAAATACTATGGCGAGATGAAACAATAGGGGTGATGGATCACATATATCAAAGCAATGTACCAGCTTTCGACGATTCTGTTGAGTGTTTGAACGGCAAACCAAAGAATAATTCTTTTGACGTGGTTTTCCTGAATGTGACTTTTCATTTGGTGTCTTAAAATTCGATTGTTCTGCGAAACAATGATCAGTGAACAATGGTGGTGAATTTCAATGAAGAAAATTTTGATCCACACGTTATCCATGTAATATGTAGTATTATCCATAAATAGGCAAAAAGGTTTGAAACTATTTCGCTTTTACAATATTCAACTCACCATTATTCATGTGCAATACCTTGGCGACTTTTTTCATCGTTGAATCCAATTTGGATTCTGTTGTATCGAATTCACTTCCAAAATCATCCAACATGCTGCAATAAGAATAAAAAAAAATCTTCATTTCATATCGTTTCGTATTCAAGATGTAATTATTGCCTACACAGCTTGCTCGTCCAGTTCAACTCCAATTTGCCGCGATACAGTCTTCAAAGTACCAATGGAATCGCTGATCATATCCAATTGCTCATCTTGTCCCTGCATCATTCTTTTTTGTATAGATACCGTTTTCCCAACAAAACGATGACTTGGACTATCCAACGACGCATAATGAGCCGGACTATCAAGCGCATTCTCAAGCTTTGAATATCTCGTTCCACTGTGACGTGCTGATGCTGTCGCCGCCGATGCTGACATTTTTCCAGCAATAACAACGCTGCTACTATTTATAAGTGAATTTGAAACACTGCTGTTATTTGGACACTCTAACGAGTGTGTGCGATCGTTGCTATCGTGATTATGTGTGTGGTGTTGCTGATGATGATTTTGATTATGATGATTCAGTTGATTGAGTTGCTCTTGTCGATTTTGATCGTCGTCGAGTAGTGGTTGATGTGCTGTTATATCTCTATCTCTACTTCGGTTCAAACTCATCTTCTCTTTCATCTGTTTGACTTCATCGCGGGTGCTTTCGATGAAATGACGGCGGCTTGAAAGTTCACGGTTATCGATACGAAATTTATTTGGATTCTTTTCGACTATACGTATAATAATTTGAGTTAAGAAAAAATTTCAAGTTCGTGGAAATAAGAAAAGTTAAACAAACAAAAAAGTTCTATTGATGGATCTCTGACTTGAGTCAATCGAGATAAAGCTTAAATACCTTATTTGACACTCATTCTTCTTGCATATAAAGCGAATAAATTTTTCAGAAAACTTGAGAAAAAGGTTTGATCGCAACCGAGCGAATGTATTAAATGAAATTTCTCTACATTTTTCTATAGCTGTTCGTAGTCTGAAATTCGTTGTTCTTATGGCAAAAGTTATAGAGGTCTGAAGAATTTTAACACACGGTAAAATTTTTCTTTTAGAGCATTTCTCCACTTGAAAACTTTAAGCGAACTTCCATGGATTGGAGGAAATGTTTTGAAATCAATTAAAGATCAATGAATAATGAAAATTTGTTTGAGAATCCTGAAAAAAATTTTAAGAGCTTTTCTACAAGTAGTAGTAGTTTTTAAGAGCTTTTCTACTATGTACCTAATATAAAATATGACATCTTGACCTCTGATTATCTTCAACAAAAGATATATTTTATAATAAGACCAAATTCTATTTTAAAGCATTATAATTTCATTCGTCTTCAATATTTCAAAAAAGACTGCTACGAAAATATTGGCATGAAATTGATTTTTCACCAATAAGAATGACGTTTTCACTTTCGCGGAAGCCCAAGCCTATAACCCTTGAGAAATAAAGTCGCAAGCTTTTGTATAAATTATTTGAAAAAGGATATTAATTGTGTCCTCTAAATCCTCCAAGTCCCATTCGATACTTCTTAATGAGTTCCTTAATTCGGTTGTGGTCCAATCCAATTCGGCACCGCCGCCGCTACCTCGTAGATCACGCCAACGCAAATAAAGGCCTCGAGTTTTGTTTAAAGCCTTGTAAACCTCACTGTCAAAGATATAAAATGCAAGCAATTATATTTAGTATGAAGTCATTACTTGTGTATTGTCCATATGAAAATATTTCAGTTTTTATAGCACATACTCTTTAACTACGAAGAAAGGATCTTCCAGCGACATGGCACGTTAAATGTGAATCAAAATTTTATATTTAAAATATATTTAATTTTTTTTTTAAACTTTTTTTTAACAATGTAATGCTATTTGTGTCTTTCCGTTACTGGAAACTTCTTCGAGGTAGCGAATATCCTGACACCACATTCAACACATAAACACAAAATAAATGTATGCACACACGAAAGTACAGGCTCAACAGAATATGCCTGATAAGACGCAATGCAATGGGGAGCAGTGGGATTTACGTTCTATTATTTCCTCTCCTTTTTTTTAAATCTTATTGTCCTTTTAGTTTTATTTATATTTCGTCCAGTGAAAAAGGCCGCATAAATAGTTTGCTGATAAAATTATATCAAATTAGAATTCGTTTTAGATCGATTAAGCAAACGCCTCAAATGAAGCAAAATTTCGTTGTTTCTAATTTGTACGATTTTTCACATTTTTATTTTGCTTTTTACTCTGTGAATATTTTTATTATTTTTGATGATTATTTTCTCCGTTTTACATTGTTTTGGAAGTTATCGTTCAATGCATCTTCAGATCGAGTGATTTTTGCACCAACAGGAAAATGTCGTTCTTGTTAGAACCCCTAAATTTACAACCCCCATTAATCAATACATAACCTCTCCACTCTCCCCAACAATTCGTTCCTACAAGTTTTTTTTTGTTGACATTTCGTTTGCTCCTTATTACATATGTGTATATGACAGAATGTTGTCATTCGATGTCAGGCATCATGCGCCAAAAACTGATTTTTTATGTTTTCGTAGATTAGAATATTCCGAAGATGAAACAATGTAGGTTAAAAATTCAATTGAAAAAGCCAAAGCACAATTGGGCTCTGCAGTTCATCAAGTTTCAGTCTTACCGTTTTTATTTCCGAAAAAATAAACTGAAGAGCCCCTCCTGTTTTTGAATATGTTCACCGAGTCTGCGTCGAAAATTTCTTTGGTTTGAAATTTTGTTAGCGCTTCTTATGTTGCCAGTTAAGTGTTTGTCAGGAAAAATATAGTTTTTTATTTCTTTGAACAAAGCTAGACAATAAACAAAAATATGCTCTTTCGATTGGATTGTGTTTAAAGTCATTTCTCCGCGTTTACATTACAGGGCATCTCCACGTTAATTTTTTTTTTTTTTTTTTATTCCAACTGTCAAGGTGAAATATTTTCAATGAAGTCCGCTGAATCGAGAAAGTTGGCTTACATGGCATGTAATATTGCCAGCCAGAAATTGGAAGAAATGAATTTGAAAATGAGCTGTATTATGTTTGTTTGACAGTCAAAATCGTTTTTTCAGAACAACTGGACGTGTTTAACCCTTTTCCTGTATTCATGGGTTAAAATTTCCCAAACCGTTTGAAGTTGTATTAGTTTTCCAACCAATCTTTTGTTCAAGTCAATCGAATAGCACGAAATATTTAAATATATGTTCCAAGTGTAATAAATTGATCTGTAAAGTTCGCTCTGAGATTAACATTTCATGCCATGAGTATAAATATTTTATACATAATTTTGAAATGCCAGATGCGAAGAAGTTGCATGTTTCCGCAGTAGGAACGGCTCTTCTTCTTTTTCTTTTTTTTTTTTGAACTCGGAACTGTCAATTTTATATTGAACTGATTTTGACGTTTCGGAGTTTTTACATTGTTGTTATATTATTACGGCCACCTGCATTGATACGCCTTATTTCGGATATTCTCAAATTAAAATTTTATTGAATATTTCAAAAGACGAATTTCACTATAAGGTTTCAAATTCATATTTTAATAATTAAATTGCATGCTGCCATTTCATATTTTTATAACCCCATAAATAAGATTTTAACAGTCTCATTCGAGACCAAATATAGTTGGTTTACGATGGGAAAAGTTGCGAAGGCATTTGCGAAGCTGCATCAGTACCATTAATATTTTCTGATGAAAATTAGCAAGTCAAGCAGTACTATTAACAAAAATTTAATAATGGTAGAGGGAAAATAATCACATTAATTTGGGAGTGGAATTCATTCCTCGGGAAAGGTAAAACAATCACATACACGTACGCTATAAATTATTTTTTTATAATAATTTCTATATAGATAATTTTTTCAAAATAATCTAAAATTTATATATTATTAAAACATACATATTTAGTACTCAGACAGTCCAATTTTCCATCTCCATTAAAATAAGCCATTAACTGATTTAGGATATTTTCCGCTTAGAGACCGTTAAAAAATTTTTTTAGCTGTAGAAAATTTAATCATGACGCTTTTTATAACGAGACAACGACGAAAGTCAACATGAAACAAACAACAAAAGAATTTGCGGGCGGCAGAAAAACATTTTTTAGCTACGTGTAAACGCGAATAAAATACAAAAACAGAATTCGAAGTGTTTTTTATCGAAATGTCTTAAAGCTAGTACACAAAGGCAGCGGAATTCATTGGCGGAATTGAGGCTGAATAAATTTTATTTCCGCGAAGGAATGTCAGATTGACAGATACCATAGGGCGGTAAATTTGAATACAAATACATGGGCTGTTCGAAGCGTAATAATTTCAATATTCGAACTCAGTATAACCGCTCACCATAATTTTCCGATGGATTCAGCTGCTAATGTCAAAATTCCTTCGCAATTAATTCAACTCGGCCAATAAATGGCGAAGAAATTCGCTTCAGCGCCATCTGTTGACAATTAAAACAAAAAAAACGCTATGTCAAATTCCTCCGCTCTTTTTTCACTCTTGTGTACTAGCCGAAGAAATTAATTGGAGTTTCAATTTCTTTGCATTCCGCGACGGAATTGTCCCATACATTTTTATATGGAATGTCAAATTCCGCTGCCTTTGTGTACTAGCTTTTAACGTGTAAATAGGATCTAAGTCCCGGTTTAAACAGGGTGACAAAACGCGAGACACTGGAGAGAAACACATGAGATTGACAGAGACGAAAGACATTCCATCTCCGTCACTCTTATGTGTTTCGTTCCAGTGTCTCGCGTTTTGTCTCCCTGTTTAAACGGGGACTAACGAAACACACTTTTTATGTCCTAAAGAATGCGCGGGGATGTGGTATGGTAGCGTTTTTCTCTCTTCCCCTTGCGTCCCTTGGTCCTGTTCCAAACTAGGCGACAGTCGCCGGAGACACATTTTGTTTTGACGGCGAGGGACGGTCGGAGAATATAGAAAACAGCACCCCTCTCTCTTCCCCGGCCCTCTCTCTTCATCAAAACAAAATGTGTCTTCAGCGACTGTCGCCTAGTATGGAACAGGATTTGCCGACGAAAATTTGTTTACATTATCGAAATGTCTTCACATGTAAATGGCTGAATATACACTTAGGCAATTGCCCAACTTTCGTCGATAGAGTGACGGAAAGACGTGAGGGGTAGCTTGTCTAATTTTTGCCCAGCAAAAAAGCCGCACCAAAAAATGTACGTGTGAAAAACCAATTGGACTAGTGAACGGGCAAATTTCCAATTTTTGGTGTGGGTAATTTTTAGACAAGTGTACATCCACTCAATAGCGTATAACATCAGTATCGACAAATAAAATTACATAGTCGATAACAGTGATGCCAGATTATGGGTTTTTCCCCATATTGTGGGTTTTTTCATTCAAATAAACGTGACATGGGGAAAAGTATGGGTAATTTTATATCGAAATTTATGCACTACATTTAAGGTATATTTACTACTACAATTTTAAGTTACTTTTATTTTTTTTGTTATTTTCTTGATACTTTTATTAAAATATTGAAATATTGCGTTTAAATCCAATGAGGCCTTTTAGACTAGGGCAATTATCGCCGGCAATTTTTTTCAAATTCTCTTTTGGAGCTGCCTTCGCTTTTACACGTATAAAAAAGATTGCCGAGCAATTTTTATTTTTTTTGTCTGTTTTTGACGTTTGCCCTGTTCACGCAGGGTTGATTTTTGGAATAAATTAGAATAACACAATTATGTATCCTTGATTTAGGGTTGATTTTAAGACTAAAAAGACCGTCCTGCAATATTCCGGCGATTTAATATAATAAATGCAAGGATTTTGTTGCATTATCACAATTAGCTTTTCTATGCATTCGCGTGGCCACTTCCCCGACATTTGAAATTTCAAATTTTATATTTCCCGAAAAATCTCAGTTGTTAACACCTCGAAAGTAGAAAGCGAATGAAGCAAACGTCAAAAACCATCGCAGCAATTTCACGTTTGACAAAACGAATAGAGCAAAACGGAATTGCCGAGTTACGGGCAATTCTGAAACGAGCAATTTTTCTCTATCCCCCCGCTCTGCGTCTCGCCTACAAACGAAAAAAATTGCCGGCGATAATTGCCTAGTGTAAAAGGCCTCAATGTTCAATTTTGAAATCAGTACGCCCATATTTTCAAAAAATCATTCTGGGTTTTTTCGTGGGTTTTTATTTTTTGAAAATGGGGAAAAATGGGTTTTTTTCCAATATATGAGGGTTTTTTTTATCGATAAAATCTGGCATCACTGGTCGATAATGTTGAGTGTATTATCGATAGCTATCTAGATCTGTGGGTCAACATGTGAACATGTACTGAGCGGCCAGAGGATTGAATATAATTCTTTATGAAGAATTTAAAGAAAACCTAAGTATTTACGACAAAATATGCAATCCAAATTGAAGGAACTTCAATTCCAGTTGTCGACAGCACGTAACGAAATAAACAATCTGCGGTAAGTCACCTCTTTCCCGCCCCATTGACGCCTTACTTAACACAGTAAACATAAAAAATATTGTAGGCAGCAAGTACGCAGTTTGACGCATGTCCAAAGAAAAGATATCGAAAAGATAGCAACAGCTTTACAACATTTTCGTTGCGAAGCTTGTCGCGAAAAGGAAAAAGCGGAGACCATATTAACGTTAAAGGTAAAACTTAACGTTTTTTTTTGCACTGATTGTATGCTAAACTTTTATTTAGGAAACAACGCCGCAGAGCTCATTTGCGTTGAAACCAATTGGCGTAATACGCACACCTTTTCCTGAGAAACGTGCAGTACCGCGTCAGGCTAGCGTAGGCGGCTGCCTACGCGGTTTAATTGAGTTGAATTCCGATGTATTCACAAATCCGGAACATGCGCTCAAAGGACTAGAAGAATACTCCCACATTTGGTTGATATATTATTTTCACAAAAACACTTCGCATTCAAAGGCCAAGGTAGCGCCACCCCGTTTGGATGGAGAACGCGTAGGCGTTTTTGCAACCCGTTCACCACATCGACCATGTCCAATCGGCTTGTCGCTGGTAGAAATTGAAAAAATTGAAGGCACAACTATATCGTTTTTTGGTACCGATATGACTGATAACACGCCGCTTGTAGATATAAAACCCTACATACCACATTATGATGCGCCTTTCAGCAGTGTATCGGGTAAGTTTTTTGGTTTTTAATTCGTTTTAATTTGTTTGAATAGACAGGTTTTTAGGTCACTCATAATTTTATTTGTATTTTACGAACTATCGGTAAACAAATAGAGTATTCCCTTAAAAGTGAACGGTTTCAAAAAGCGAAAAAGTGTGAAGATAATGTAAGGTTATTAGTGTGGCTGCCACCATCCAGCGTGACACACTTAGACCTCACATAGGGCCCTTGTGATACCACAAAAAATGGGAGAACAAAGAAGAACATAAACGGCAAAAAACGACACAACTAACGTCCACGCCTAGACTGGGAGTTGAAACCAGAGCCAGAGTTTTCGAAGCTTTCAAGGCAAATACACTTTTAAGGAAAAACTCGTTGTGTTTTATATTATCTAGATTGAAAATTTTACATCGAAACGCTATCGGGTTTATACCCGGATAAATGGCCGATGAACATTTCTCACCTTTAAAAACAAAATAATTTGCTTTTTACGTTTTTCACATTTCGCCTCTCAGTGGATTCAGCAAATACATTCGATTTCTATGGTTTACGCCAAGAGCCTGATGGAGAAGAATCTCAGTTGGAGTTGCTCGGGGCTGCAAGTAATCACGCTTTACCGCCTCCGCCACCTAATGCTGTTAAAGTACCCAATTGGATTGTTGCTAGTCATCGTCTAAAGGTTTTGTTCAATGAACGCGCTGAAGCGCAATTGCTGGAGCTGCAAGTCACTAAAAAATGCATAACTGATATACTGGGAGCTGATCCGCGCTCCGTTTATCTACGCACACGTTACGGGTCTCAAATATTTACTTTTCAATTAAGCGAAGTAACTGTAACGTGTAAATTTGATGACAGAGCTGGCAGTGTAACTGTTGTTCAAATCCGACGCAATGAAAATGTGCAAGACGATGTGCCTGTAGTGGAGCAGTAGGCATGGTGTTTTTGAGTTTGAGAATGTGATTTCAAGTGATGAACTTAAACAGGTGAACTAGATTAAGTTCCTGCCTAGGAACTATAGTGTGCTTTGATTTTTGTACAGATTTTTTTTTTTGTATTTGAGATGTAGAAAGATATCAAAGTAAGTTCTATAAGTTGTATTAAAGATATACATTTTTTTTGCGTAATTCCTACTCCAGGACAGTGTTTAAAAACTTTAAATGTTTGTCACTGCTTTTGCTGCTGCTTAAACTTATGCTTATGAAAATTCAAGAGTCGCAGTCAAAGCAGAATCAAGGCGTATTTAACAAGGTGGTGTTAATATCAAATTTGTTTTCTTCTTCCTGAAACTAAACTGTCAAACTCTATGAAATTTTTTTGAAATTTTAGTTTCTTTGCAACAACAAAGCAATGTGTTTGTTTTAGATTTGTTTTTCTTGTTATAGAACGGATATCATCTTATCAAATACACCTTGAGCAGAATAACAAAAATAGAATAATTCCAAAGTTATAGCAGCAGCAATTTTTTTTCATTTCGATGTAATTTTGTAGGCTGATTCTGCTGTAAATTCAGTTTTGGGCGGCAATGTCGCGAAATACACAGAATGACAGAAGTTTTTTTAAAACGATGTCGATTGTTTTGCTATAATTTAAAAAGAAATCGAAATTGAAATTTAATGAGACTGTATTATATAATATAGACAGATATATAGATCAATATTGTTCATCGTCATCTTGGTCTTGGAAGAGCAGCAAATTATCTTCAGCAGGTTCGAGGAAGCTAGGATTTAGCTTTACTAGCAATATGTTCTCTGTAGTGCATCTTCACTTTTGTTGAAGGGCTTACCGAAGACGTTTCCGTATTGAAAATTGTATTTTTATTATGCAGTCTCATTAATCGCGCTTTTAAGTAAGAAACTATATTTCTTTTTAACTTATTTTTGCATGTTTTACATATAGCAAAACCCTCGCCATCGTTATCAAAAAAATTTCAAATATTATATTGCTTATTTTGCGCCATTGAAAATGGAATTAACAGCAGAAATTACAAATTACAACATTTATAATGAATCGAAAAAATGTTATTCGCCTTAACTTCGGAATTTTTTGAAAATTTCAGTCTGTGAAAAAAAAAAAAAAAGAACAGTCGAAGCAGTCGGTTTTGAAGTGCTTCGAAATTTATATGCCTGCCACACGTAGATCGAAATTGAGCAATTTCAAAAAATTTCAGAACAAATTTGACATTTGAAATTGAGGCAATTTCAATTTTGTTCTGAAATTGAGCAATTTCGATCTACGTGTGGCAGGCATATTATAATTGTATGTTCGAAATCAAGGTGTAGGCAATTCGGCAACAACTACAACTCTAACAAAAACATCATAGAATCGGCATTGTCAAACGAAACGGGAATGTCAAAATCGGTTTAGTTATAATTGAACAAAAACTTTGAATTTCAAAAATCGGATTAGTTATAAGTGAACAAAAATTTGAAAAATGTAAACAAACACATTTTGAGAAGTGTTTTTTTGAAATTCGAGTTTCAGAATTAAAAGTAACGTCAATGAAAAATCGAAGCAAACACCAAAGTTTCGAAAAACTTTATTTGTCAAAAATGAATAAGAACAAGCATGAATATCTATTGCATACACCTTTTTAAATACACCTTGGTTCGAAATCAATAGTGGTACTCATGCAGCTTCGCAAATTGTGGTAAATGAGAAATTTGTCACACAACTGTCAAAATTTATATGAAAATTTAAGATGGGAAAGGCTGCGAAGGCATTTGCGAAACTGCATGAGTGCCACTAATGTGTATTTAACAAGGTGATATCAATATTACAACAAAAACAAACACATTGCTTTGTTGTTGCAAATAGACTAAACATTCATTCTAAAAATTTCATATAATTTGAAATTTTAGATTCAGATTTGTTGTTCTTGTTGTAATATTGATACAGTCGAATCTGGATGTAGTGAATTAATTTTTGCACGTTCTGTTCATTGTATCAAGATTGTTCGTATTTGCGATATCGAATGTTTTGTTCATTATATACAGGCCCCTAGAGAGAAATTTGGGGCCCGGGGGATTTTTCCGGGGTCCCCTCACAAAAAAAGGCGACAAAAAAAAGTCACATACCAATTTTGGGCCCTTTCATAAAGCACGGGCCCGGGGAAAAATCCCCATTTTCGACCCACCTCTTTACAGGCCTGATTATTTAGAAAAGTCCCTGTAACAAAAAGCGTTCACTATTTCGAGCTGTCCATTATTTCAAGGAATCGTTATACCCAGATTCGACTGTATCACCTTGTTAATTACACCTTGGTTCGAAATGTTCAGAGATCGATTTTTCGATTTTGCTTTGACTGCGACTGTTGAATTTTCAGAAGCAAAAGTTTAAGCAGCACATCAATTTTGGATTTTGAAAATTTTGAATAGCACAGTAAAGCAATAATATTACGAATTTTGCTACTTTGACTGCAGCTTTTTAATCACTGCTCCAGGATCACTGCACTCATTGATTTTTATGGTTTAAATTAATGGTGTAATTTTTTGTTTTAATTGTGCTCAGGAGCAGCAAGAGGTCAAGAATAATAAGAAAAATCATTAGGAAAAGGCATATTTAAAAGAGAATTATTTTGTAGCATCAAAGTGAAGGCGTTTTAGTCTCTTGTCAAGAATGGTCCAACACACATCAAAAGTTGTTTGGTCTTTTGTTCTTTCAAATATCGGATATGTAGATTGAATTTTTGGAAGAATTATTTTTTTTTTTTTTAATTGTTTTTTTCCATTTAGGGACTGGTAATATAAAAAATAATAACTTATTTCATTTGTTTAACATAACCCCCTTATTCATAATCAAATTTTAACTTTAAACCAGGCATCTCCAAAATGGGAAGGGCATTTGTGTTAGTGAGCAAGAGAGCGAATGCGCTGAAAAAAATTTCAACAATAATTGTGTGCGCTCAATAAAATTTTCCATCTGAAAAAGGTCTACCATATTTGATAATATCATAAGAAATTAAGTTAGACAAAGACATTTTCAAATCATTTTGTTTTATTTTAGCTACTTTTACATTTTCTATTTCTTCGATTCTTGAAATCCACAGTTTAAATTTTTGCAATACAGATTCTTTTTTATCTTTAAAAACCTTTTCCCTTTCCACGCCATGGATTTTATTGAACTCAGAATGTTGACTATCAACATGTTTACTTAAAAAAGATTCATTCCTTGTTTTAAATGACTTCCCACATATAACCCAAAGCATGTTCTCAAAAGCAGTGGGGATCATAAAGTAGGCTTTGCATTCCATTTTGATAAAATATTTTTTAAGTGTTTTTTAAAAAAAAGTTGCGCAGATCCGCTCGAAGTGTTTTCGTCGGGCGATTGCTACCGACTAAAGAAAGAGCGTAAGGCATACGTGTGAAGTGAGCGAGAAAAATTTTTCTATGGCGTGGAGGTCTCTGCTTTAAACCATTGTTTAAGTTCAGTTTTTATATGAAAATTTGACATTTAAACAATGTTTTAGCATTCAATTAAAGAAATTTTGTTCGAGCTTAAGGTCCAAGGTTTTAGTTTTAAAATTTGATTATGAATAACGGGCTAAATGTTTGCATAATCACGTCTCTTAAAAAAAAAAAAAATTAAATTAGTCTTGAAAGCAATGAAGCATATTTACCATTTTTTCCTTTTTTGTTAATTAAGGCTCTAGGGTTTTAAGTAAAAACATAAGAAGCATTGTAAAGATGGGAAGATAAACAGTTCTCGATCACCATTTTCTTGTTAAGTAATTTTAATTCGAAAATAAAAAATATAAAAAAATTAAAAAAGATTTTGACCACACAAAGTAAACGAATGCATGCGTTTTGTTCTTATACTAATTTCTCAAAAGTTCGTATTAAAGATTGATTTCATTCGAAATGGTGTGTCAAATCTTTTATAACTTATGATATGTAAGTTATGAACAAAGTATTTTTGGGGTCCATCAACTCACTGCCTCCCCGTGGCGGACCCTGGGCAATTATAATTGTTAACACATTCGCACCTATAACTTACCTTGTTTATACGAACTGTTAAATCGCCCGGACCCGAAACGGCATGACTTAGAACACTTTTGTTTTGCTAGTGTTTATGAAAGCGTTCATAAAGTGAACTCAGAAAAATCGCTTTAAAACTATTAACATAAAGCATGGCAAGCTACGGTAAGAAACATTCACAAGCGTCAACTGTTTTCTCAAACCGATTTGAAACTATCGATGATTTATACGATTGAAGCTAGTGAACGGAGAAAAAAAGTAGCGATTTGAAAATGAGTTGGACTCAACACACTTCGAACTTTCAAAACGTTTTGGAAACCGGTTTATGGATGCGTTCTGAGTTAAAGCAGTTTCAATCAAACCGGCATATGGGTCCGTATAAACGTGGTAACTACTGTCATTATCAGGCATTCTCTAGAAATCGAATCTTTTTCGAGTCGAAATTCAATTTAAAATCGAATGAATCAGTTTCGGGTGCTCTAGAGATCGAATATTTTATGTGGATGCAAAATGAATTCAAAATGAATTTAAACAAATGCTTACTGAGACTTTAGAGAAAAATTTAAATAAAAATAAAAAGCAGTTTTTCAAAATGTTGGGAGTTCGAGCTCTTGTAGCAACCGAAAATTACAGCCAATAAAATAAAAAAAATTAATAAATAAATAAACAGGCGGGTTTTGAGAAATTTCAGCAATCTGCTAGGGTTGAATGCGTCCTAACAACTCCTAACACCACCCGTCAAATTATCATAAATTCAAAGCTATTTTCAGTTGGCCTGCACTGCATAATATTTGTGGATTGTACACAGTACACAATCCAGATATCGAAGATGTTCACTTTCGCGAGAACCATGAAGAACTTAGTGAAATGTCGGTCAATAGAGAAGGGAATACGACAAAGGATGACATAGCCAAAAGTTCGTGTGAATAGTATTTAACATATATTTTTAAAAAATGCAGAGCAAAATAAATTAATATATGCGTTAAACATTCATCATTTCCTAGTTTATTATATACCAAACTGAAACTAACAAAAAATTCGACCTTAAGGCTGGGCGCCGAATACTCAATTTTCAGTTGGCCAATTTTAAGTTGTGTGTTTGTGGCACACAGAAATATATGAGAGAGCGCCGACTTTCTAATTTTTAGTTCACCCAATTAAAAATTTGTGTTTTGCCACAAATTTTAAATTGCCCAATTGTGTTGTGTTACATACGTCCATATGGGGCGGCGCCGCACAATACTCAATTTTTAGTTGGTAGTGTTCTATAAACACATGGTACCTAGTAATTAAAATATTATTATGTAACTAATTATTAATAAATTAACTTAGGGCAATTGAATTTAGTAACCAATTTTAAATTGTATATTGTCGGCGCGCAGAAGAGCCACTTTTACTTTTATACCAATTAAAAATTGGTTTCCAACTATAAATGCCATTGAGTGGTCGGCGCTTGGGCGCTAAAATATAAGATTAGTGATGTCATAACACTAGCACCAGTAAGTTAGAAAATATCATGACGAAGACTTACATAAATTCGTTCAATGCAACGGTTGACCAATCTCGACCGTGTTCTCAATAGCCACGGACAATTTTAAAATCTCAAACAATGCTGGCCAAAAATTGATTGCTTCGGATGCAGTTATGCTACATATTCATTGAAAGTGGCTCCCACATAAGCTAGCTAATCATGTGAGACTACCTATGTCGCCCGTGATAAGGCTAGTTGACGTTGACCTTTGTAGCCACGACCATGTCTAAAATTTTATCATTGCAAATGATTCTTGTGCATTACCCCTTACAAAATCATTGAAAAGAATATTTAATTGTGCTTCATGTGTTTCTTGACGACTTTTAAGTTTCGCAGACTTTGCACAATGTATTTTATTCAAAGATTTTATGTGGTTACGATTTCAATATTGAGAAAGGCGATTTTAATTGTTTCATGTTTCACACTTCAATTCGAAAATTTGATTAAAATAAATCTGGGCAGAAAATTTATTTAAATTGAATTGAACTGTTTGTAACTTCGTCAATGAGGACGTAGGACTCTGTCCTTAATGGCACGGGTCAATCGTTTGAATTTTCGCCATCTTAATGCCTGACGCCGTCATATAAAAGGATAATTAATTAAAAAATAAATACCAAATTAAAGTGCGAAATGAGTGTCCAATGAGGACATTATAATCTCAATGACACTCAATTCGCACTTAAATGCTCTATCTAAATATTCTTGGCGGCGGCCATTTTGATACCTTTGCCGTGTACCCGTCTAGGGCGGTGTGCAAGTGGCGAAAATTCACGCATTATTCTGTGCACCTATAAGATCAGAGCCTATGTTACGTCGTTCATTACGAAACTGTTCGACAAGACTTTGAAATGTATTTTTATTCACAAGATTTTATGGGGATTCGATTTCTAGAGAAAGGCGATTTATTCGATTTCATTTGTCAATTCGAATCGAAAATGATTAAAATAAAATCGGAGCATGAAAATGAAAATGATTTTAAATTGAATTCGACTGTGGGGATTCGATTCCTAGAGCATGCCTGTATGACTTCTGTTGGAGCGAATGAGTGAAGATATTAGCAAAAAGTGAGTGTTTATGGATTAAAATGTTTGATGATGTATTTCCTTGAGGGGAGCATAGGAGGTTTTAAAGCAAAGAAAAAATGCATGTTTTCAAAATTTTGCCGGGTGATATGAATAATGTTGGCGTATTTATTTCGAAAATAAGTTAATATGCAGTGAATATCCTGAGGGGTGAACGGATGCGTACAATTCAAGTGTTAGTGACGAAGGGCTTTTTTTTACATTTTTTTCGGCAGCACTTTAAAATAAAAAAATGCGATTCTCGCTAATAACTTGAGGTTAGTTTGCAATTTTGAAATGAGAAGGGGGTGGAAGTTCCTTCGGCAGAACATTATGTATTTGGATAGGTAAAAAAAATTCAAAAAAATCGTACAGGTAGATTTCCAGAATCTTGTTCACTGCCTTCAAAAATTTTCTTTCGGAAAATCGATTTAAATTTATTTTCTCTAACATTCAGATGGACTGCTCATTTTGAAACGTTGTGTCTTCGTCAATTTAAGCACGATTTTCTGAAATTTGTACACAATACTCACGATTTATAAAGAAAGGATACAATAACTTGCCAAAGATCCTTTTTAAACTATCCTCCCCTTAAACGGATAGTGTATCCGGCCGGATTCCGGATATCCAGCTGACGGATATAATTCTAACGTAATTTTTTGACACATTACACTATTAAATAGTGATTGTTTCGAGTGGTTGCACCGAACTGCAATGAAAAACTCTGAATATGGAAGTTTTCTGTGAAAATTTTAGTGGACCTGCATCGGGTTTCCTCCAATCGCTCCATTTTCAAATCTGCATTCATAGTAAAAATACAATATAGCAAATGTTAAATGGGAGGTATCCGGCGGCCGGATATTGATGGTATCCGATATCTGGCCGGATACTAAATTTAAGGCCGAATATACCGGATACCGGATAGTGGCCGGATATCCGTTGCAACTCTATAAGAGTTTAGACATGCAGAAAGTTTTTTTTTGGAAAGGTAATAACTTTATTGAAATTGGTTCTTTGGAGTAAAAATAAATGTACTTAATTTCTAACAATTTTTGCAGATTTGAAGCACAAACAAAACCAAAAATGAGGGCGAAGAAAAATTCTATAATTTTATTGGTTGTTCAAAAAGTTCTAGGACTTTTCTGTTTAGAGAAAACTTATTCCAGCACCGACATAATTGATCGAAACAAGTTAAGACTTCACCCGGTTAAACAGAACACAACCATCTTTTGTTATAAATCGATAAGAATTGTATTAGACCGCATATTAAAATTCGGGCATCAAAGGGTTAAACACCGGTTTTAAGCAACCTATTCGTTTTTGTAATTATAAAAACGATGATGCCGACTATTTATAACTGATTTTCAGAGTAAGAAAATGATTCCTTTAAAAAAAAAGTGTAAAAATTCAGGACTTGAACGTTTTCTTTTTAACGGGCTCCACGCTCTGTAGAAGCAAGTAAAGTTGCTATACCAAAAACATGTAAAAAAAAAAGAAGTAGTTCGGCTCATTTTCACTACTTCAAGTCACGCACCAATTGCACGTAATCGGGGTCACAGGGTTGCATTTAAACTGGTAGCCCAAAGTCGTTTTACTTTACAATATTAATGAACATGGTCATCCTTTGACCGAAGTAAATCGTAAACAGCTGTTCGCGATGGACTGAAATTCATAGTGCACTTTTTACGATGAAAATTTTATATCTTTTATTAATTTTAATACTGCCTGTTATCGGAAACTCACCCCTGACTTCCTTTCTTTAAAAGAACAAGCTCTTTACTTCCTGCGCATTTACAGCGTAGAGCCCTTAGTTTGGTCAAAGAAAGAGCTGATTCAAAATCGTTAAAACTCTATTTATGTATCTTTTTCATTTAAAAATAAAGTAGGTGGCTGAGTATTTTCCACTCTTCATGTTTTTCATTATTGCTGAGTTGACTTTGCAAATAAAAGTTAATTTATAGAGGAATTTTGATATAATCTTTCACACAAAAAAAAAAAAAAATAATAAAAAATAATAAAAAAAAAATATTTTCCATTTATATTCAAAATATGTACAAAAAGAATTCAAAATGGCCGACGTCACTCTAAGCTGGGCAGAATTTCTAAAAGAAGCCGAAGAATTCTTTGAGTTAACAAAGAAATTCAATGATAACTGGGATCTTATAAAAAAGGTTAGTACCTTGTGGATATATTGCAAATTTCCGATATGAAAGCATTCCATTTCTTTCAGAATGATAACGAAGGAAATACATACCTTTGTTGCAAGAGAAAATTGCTTCATAAATTTCCTTCTGAATTGAATGAATCGCTGCCGGGTGTTGTAAATTGTCAGGATGAAGAAATCGATAAAGCTGAAGCAGCTCCTAATACAAACAAAGCAGAAATGCTTCAAATGGAATATCATATAGTGTATAATATATCGTATCAGGTCCCAGTATTTTATTTGAAGGTTCAAACATGTGGTATGATGCTCTGCGGAAAGCATTTATCTGTATATGTTTAAATACATATTTATTTTTTAAGATGGAAAACAACTTGAAATGGAACAAATTTGGGATCTGTTTGGTCCCGACGATGACTGGAGCGAAATAAAATCGCGTACAGAAATGCTAGCAGCTTTAACACAAATGGAGCATCCAGTCATATTCAAACCGTTCTTTGCCATTCATCCGTGTCGTACAGCTCAGTTGTTGGGTCAGACGCCGAAAAGCGAAAATCGAGTACTAACTTTTATAAGCATTATGGGTCCATACTTAAAATTGTTCTTAAATAATCAATACGGATTGTAAGTCAAATTCTTTGTGGTGATGATGCACTATATTTGTACGTTTGGTGCTTTAAACATTGTTTGAATATTTCGAAAAATGAAAATTGTATACATGTTCCGATTACTTAAAAAAAAAAAAAAAAAAAAAAGAAACCATCTAATTTAGTTTCTTTTGGTTCTTTGCATATCTTGCAACGAAAGCTGCTACATTGAATTTCCGCTGACATCCTTTATAGTTCATAAAACGTATCTTGCCAAACACTGATCGTTCAGTCCAACCCCGATCGTGTAATCCACCGATAGACCACATGCATCCTATTATGAAATTTTTAATTTTATAAGAGCATTACATTTTGTGTAAAGCTTACCGACGTAGCCATTTGGATCGCGTCCATCGAGACTGTATTTATCATTAAGCAAGATGGCGTAATCCAAAGCCTTTTCTGGGGATTCACTCCATTCAAGTATCTTTTTAGCCCAATACATTCGGAGAAATCCATGCATTTTACCCTCTTGAACTAATTGCATTTGAGCAGCATTCCATAGATCATCATGGGTTAAAGAGTCCTCCAGTTCCTTGAGTGTGTACACGTATTCGCGTTTATCTTTGCGATGTTCCTTTAACGTTTGTTGTGCCCACGATGCCAGACCATCAAAATTGTCGTAGTTTTTATTATAAAAACAAAAATTGTCCGACAGCTCACGGCGCACGATGGCTTCTTCGCAGAAGGCCGCAACGGAGTCCTTCATTTTTGACTTAAAGCGGCTAACTTCAAGTATGCAACGTTGGACTGAGATTTGACCTACAGAAACGACATAGACGATGATGTAGAAAATTAAGTTTTTTTTTTTTTTTTTTTTTCTTCATATAGTTACCAAAATGAAACCATGGTGACAAGCCGGAAAGTGCATTGATCGTGGGATCATTACGTTTTTCATTAAAGATTCGCAAACGTTTCATGCAAAAGCTTTCCAACTGAGCACAAGCTGCCGTATAGCCTGGCTTAGCCCAATTAACATCATTGACGCTCATATCGCATTTTAAAGAATCATATGCTGCTTTCCAATCGTTTCCTTCGAATAATTGCTTCTGAGCCTTGTGAGGGTGCTGAATAACTGGTGGGAACTCTGTGAGGTATTCACTTAACTTGCTATTGATCTTATTTCGTATTGTATATGCGGCGTATTCCTGTTTTTCGGAAACAATCCAAACTGGTACAACATTGTGTGCGTCGACCTGAGTCAATGGGATGTCATCGCCAAGTTTAGATTTAACATCGTCAACCCATTTCAAAGGAACTCGTAGAGGTGAGAAATCACAGATAACTGCACCAATATCGTTTTTATTGACAAACTCAGGTATCCGCTCAGCTGGTGAGCCCAATAATAGCCGGAATGGTATATCCAAAACACGGCAATCTTTTTCGACTTCTTTTAAGCCACCAAGAAGGAAATTATAATGACGAATCGTAGCATTGGGATATGTGGGTACTAAGCAATAAGCTGTAACCAATGGTAACTGAAGTTTCAATGCCAGTTTCTGTGCGAAAATGAATGCCCAATTATCTTGAACTCGTGCATCTCTGGACATCCAGTAAAGTATCCCACCTTTACATGATTCACGTACTTCCTTTGCATCAGTTAGTAAGCGTACTCGTTTCTTTTTAAAATTGAATGCTGTTGCATCTTGAGCTGCAGATGAACGACGCTTCTCTAAAGATTTCACAAAACCGTCGGCAACCACATTTGAAGTCTCAGTGGAATCTTCCACAACAGTGCTTTTATCTGAAGAACTTGAGCTACTGCTTGACGACACTTCTTTGAGTTTCTTTTGGGCATGTGCATCCGATTTACGATTACTAATGGCACGTTTCATCGCCAATAATGTCCTACTTTCCTTTAAAAAAAATTCCAGAACATATCTATTTAATTTACGGGCGTTTCTAGGATTTCACTCGGCTTTGGTCTTTAAACGTTCAAATTACCCCCTGTTGTGAAATCGACAATCAGGTTTTGTGAGTCGCGTCTAGTCTATGAGTGAATTCTCAGAAAAGCCTGTGAAGCAAATATACAAATGCCATATATTCTTATTTATACTTTTAATTCTTACCTTTTTAAATATGCACTTTCCCAGTTTTGGAAGTTACTTGAATTAAAAAATTTTACTTTTGCGAGAACTTTAATCATTAACTAAATTTAAACAAATCGCTGCAACTGTATAGAACTGCAGCCGCAACCATACAGAAATATATACAAAACTGTTGATGCTACTGCTGCATAAATTTGGCGCGATGCATTAACGCCCGTTTACACGTACGTCATCGTTCAACAAAGCGGCGTTTGTTTGAGAGAGGAGAGCGGGGATTCCTCCCGCCACTCACCTTTCTCCAACAAACTGTGTTTTGTTGAACGATGTTGACGGTATGTGTAAAGCTGCCCACAAACGCATATACAGATCCATCAATCGGCAGGGCTGCCAGATGATTTTTTTTGCTAAAACCGTCACTTTTTAACAGAAAAATCGTCAAAATCGGCATTGAACTTTAAAAAATCGTCAAAAAAACGCAGTTAAAAAAAAATGTTTTAAAAAGGAAATTTGCCTTTATTGAATTCATTTTTGTACTCAAAAAAAGATAAATAACAGAAGTATGCTTTCAGCGTTTGTAATATTTGTAAAAGATACGAAGAAAATATAACATAATTATGCTTTGAGCATTTTTATAATATGAACATAAACTTTTTAATATATATTAGTATTGAATTCATTAGTGTAGGTATAAAAACTTTAATATTAATCAAGCCTTAAACTTCGCGTAAAACCGTTAAGGTTTTTAGTTAATGAGAAATGAGAAAAAACATTCCACTACTAATTTTATAATAACTTTTAAATCGTTTGTCCCATTTACACCAGCTTAGGCTTATTTTGAAGGCAATTAAATTAAATACTATGACACTCTTATAATTATTCGAAACGGATTTGCAACGATAACTTTAACACTGGATGTCACCATTAATGCTGATAAAAATTATAAGTGTTTTCGAAAGGAAACGAAATGACAAAAACCCAGAAGTTTGCGAAGTTGGCTGTGATTGTATTGAAAGTGACACAGTTAGTTTCGAATAATTATAAGAGTGTCATATATGTCAGTATCTGCTTAAATCAGGGACCGTACCAGTTATGACTTTTATAATAAAAGTTAAGAAAAAACAATTATTTTTGAACTTAAATATTATTTGAAAAAAATTAACAAATCAGTTTTGACTTTTATTTTTTCAGTCAGAAATAAAAGTCATTTTAAAATAACTTTAGAACCGTTAGTCCGATATAAATAAATTTGGTATCAATTGATTGCTAATAGTCGCTAGAATCTAAAAGTATATAGTTTTACATACCTTGAATGCCTAAAGGTTGAGATATGAGCCAAAAACTACTCTCAAGTATTTTTCAATTGTACCCTTTTACATTTTTTACATATAGGTTAAAATATTTTAAAAATTTGTTGCAGGAGTAGAAATTTAATGGGGTTCGTCAAATTTCAGCACAGATGATACGTGAGGTTAGGTTGAAGTGGCACTTCATAAAATAAATCTATACTTTAACAAGCTGCAATTAGCATGAAACAGCCGTTTTGATCCATTTAAATATAAAAAAAACGGATTTTGAGACTTACGGGATTTAAATCCACCGAGTTAGATCAAGGAACAGAAGCAATTTAATCAGTTCAATGCTGGAAATGAAATCCAGGTCGTTAAGAAATGCAGCGCCAAGAGTGCGCTGCCTCCTCCTAGCTAGCGCTGGGCAATGACATAAGAAATGTTCAATAGTTTCTTGTTCAGAAGGGTTATTGCAGCTTCTGCAGTGTCTATTGTGCACAAGCCCGAGCTTGGCTCCGTGCACCGCTATAGGCCAGTGTCCTGTACAGACTGCGGTGAGTCTGTATATGTCCACTCTGCTATGAAAAAACACGCTTATTTCCTACTGGGAAAAAAATAAAAAAACCGCTCTTCTTTTTAAGTTTGCCATTTTTAATCAAATATATTTTTATTTAATTTAAGCAAACAAACTGTTTCGGTATTTTTTTCCGAAAGGTTGTACCGCAAGTCGGATAAAATTAGCTTTAGCGCTGAAAAAGCCCGTTCTACGCTTACTTGCGTTGCCGGCACTGCATGAGCTGCAAGCGCAAGTTTCCTTAGCCACGGATAAGAATATTTTTGATTATTCCAATATTCTATCAAGTCCGATTTCACATCAACTCGTTTTTCCCTATAATTGTCAATTTCGTAAAATGCTTTTCTAATATTTTCATTATCAACTGGTAATTCCTCATCAGACGACATATTTTCCAGTTCCATTGCCAAAATTCCACTCCTTAACAGCGAAGACGAGCTTTGCACAGAGCACTCATCGAAAACTAGAGACGAGGCTTCATCCCTGCGTTCGTCATTTGATGAAGGCAGTTGAGAGTTCTAGAAAAAATGCACTCATTGAAAATTTATCGAGTTGAAAAATTTTTTTACTTCTTTTTTACGTTTTTTAGGCTTACCATCTTTCGAACTAGTCCCTTAAGATGATTTTTTGCAGATTCAGATTTCTCTTTAGAAAGCAGACGTCTGAATCTCGGGTCCAAAAATAATGCGGCATTTACAATATCGTTATCCATAATCGATTTTTGTCTTTTCTCTACAGTTTTTAATAGTTTTAGGCTAACTGCGCTGCCATTATTTTTTAAGACGAAAATCATTTCCAGCCAGTTTTTGTAGAAATCTCCTAGAAGCAGTTGGCTATCTTGAAGCCGTTTGGTTAAGGTATGCCGGGGTAGCAATACCGAAAGAATATTGTCTACCAATTCCCACTGACTCTGATTTAGATTTCTTCCTTCTGAGAGATTGGATGAGCAAAAGTCTTTAAGGAGACGAAGTCTTTCCAACATTTCGAAAGTTGAACTCCAACGCGTTGCAACATCGAGTTGTGGTTTTTAAAGATCCATATTTATTATTTTAAGCCTGAAAGTCAAACCAAAATCAGTATGAATCAAACAACCCTCGGCATGAAGTACGAGTATGTAAATTAATTTCACAAAACGAAGTTGTTTTAAAACCCACCGCAGTAATGGAGTACGCAAAAGCTTAACAACCTTTTGCCATATTTTCCAGTGTTATACGCTTCTCGTACTCTGCTAACAATTCAGGATGTTTACTCTGTAAATGCCGCTTTAAATTTGTTGTGAACTCCAGCTTCATTTTCTCTCCACACGCCATACATTTGCCATTCCGATTATCACCATCAGGTTGATAGTAATCTCGTAAATAAATGTTACGTTTTCGACCCATTTCATCAATAAAATTTAATTCCATAAATTACAACGCAATCGCGATAAAATTTTTTTTTACAAATTCCAATGCAATCGCGATAAAAAATTGTGTTAAAAAAGGTACAAAAATTATTAGAAAAACTAGAAAAATTGAAAGGTTAGAAATTCTTTATATCATTTTTAATTAAATACGCAAACGTCTTAGAGACAAATTAACACTCTATACTCAGAAAGTGTAAGAGTTGAAGCATATATTGAATTTATTATAATATCTCGTAAAGCCCTATCATATTATATTTAGAGAGATCCTTTAAATATATTTATGTTTCGCCGTAAGAAGATGACGTTAATAAACCTGTATATTATAAAAGAAAGAAAAAGAAGTAAATATGCTCATCCAAACAATTAAGAGAACACGCAAATTTATATGGTAGACATATATGTACAAGCAATTGTTCAAAAAAAGTGCTGTACATAACTAATTTAATAAATTTCCCAAGCAGCGGTTTATTTAAAAAGCGAATAGGAGTCGCACCCACTTTATCTATAACTTTTAACTATGAATAAATACTGAAACAAACCTATTAAATTGAAAAATACTTAAGTATTTTTTGGCTCATATCTCAACCTTTAGGCATTCAAGGTATGTAAAACTATATACTTTTAGATTCTAGAGACTATTAGCAATCAATTGATACCAAATTTATTTATATCGGACTAACGGTTCTAAAGTTATTTTAAAATGACTTTTATTTCTGCCAAAAAAAATAAAAGTCACAATTTAACAAGTATCATCTGACTGAAAATATAAAAGTCAAAACTGATTTGTTAATTTTTTACTGTTTCAAAAAGGCAGCAAAATAAAAGGCATACAGGATTCTGGTAGAAGATGTCCTGAGGATATCGGGGATATCAAACCTTTTGTGCTGCGATAATTTTTTGTCCTTGACTTTTTAACATAAAAGTTACATTGATAGCTGTTAAATTCAGTCCCTGGCTTAAATTTAATTTTGATTAGAGTTTTACATCAAAATCTACGTTATAAAATCCTTTATTAAGGTGAATTCACATGGTGGCTCGCGCCAAAATTTGGCCGAAGTTGCAGCTATTGTTCTATATGGTATGAATCCATGATACAAGAAAACAAGATAGCGCCATTTCGGGTACCGCTATTTTGAAGCATTCTCTCAGAGAGCGAAAATGACGAAACACATGAAAGAGAGAGTGGCATTTTTGTTGTTTCCCATGCTATTCTACGACTTTTGATCTTAAAATAACAATATTTCTTTTAATTTTTATTATTTCTTATCGATTTTTGCATTAGTATGTAGAGAAATGCTGCAAGAAAAATTAAAAATTCAGGTTTCTTAAAATAATAACTTTTTCATTCATTTCATTCTGGCTGCGTCGGAGCGATCGCATAGTAACCCAGCCGGAAATGTGTACAGGAGGTGCTCGAACACGTGCATAGCACAACGAATGATGTGCACAACACGGTGCTTACGGTTTGCTTTTTGATGTCGATACACAATACTGGATATGAAGTGTATCTGTTGATTCACTTTGTGAATCGTTTCATGTACAAAACGTTTTTATTTTGGCCTACCTACTTTGTCATAACCTCGTGCTCACACACCATAACTCCCGGCTGGGAAGCTGAAGTGCGGACGTTTTTTGTCCTTGTTTATAAAAAACAGCGGAAAAAATTTGCGACATTCCGCTCGAAATGTTATCGCTTACAGCGCTGAAAGCGATCTGAATATAGAAAACAAAATTGCTTGCGCGTTTAGAGCAAGTGGCTCTTTGAATGCAAAATTATTAATGAAAAAGTTGATTTTTTGAATGAAATATATTTTTCCTATTTTCTTCAAACATTTCTTTACACGTTAATATAAAAATCTGTTGTCTTAACCTTCAAATAGAACCAAAATTTGCATCCGAAGATAAAAAGCCGATTTAACATGCAAAACAACAACAACGTGTCAACAGTTTTGATTTGTTTCGTCATCGCTCTGAAATGGCGCTATCTTATTTTCTTGTACTTATCATGGTATGAATCGTGCAAATTTGATTGCCATCTGTTTTATTTTTACTATTGTTACCACACCTGGTCAGATTGATTTAAAAAACGTTACCCAGCCGGAAATTTCACTACTTCTGCAGTACTTCCGAAGTGGTGAAAATTCATGCTGCGAGTACTCGCATTACTAACCCTTACTTCCAATGAAGTTTGTTCGGACATGGCCGCTATTTTCAGTACTTCAAAATTCATGTGTTATTCATTTGGTAAAGGAGTGTATGACCTTGTTCCGCATGAAAACTTCATTTGGGAAAAGAACACGTGCTGGTTGGCTTAAGAAGGATCCAACGTGCATGATTATTTCATTTGAAAATAGAGTATATAATCCTAATACAAATGAAAGTTTCATTTGAAATAAGTTTACGCTACTGGGATCTGGGAGGTAAAAAAAGATTAATATTTTTTTTTTAATTTTAAAATGTTTTATTTCCATGTCTGTTAAAAGTACTTCATTGACTATGTTATAATATAATGCTAGCTCATAGTGTTGATCAACAATAACATAAAACATTACCGATTCCATCACAATTTTTTAGTTTTAAATGCACTTGGATGAAAAGCAGAAGTGAATGAAATTTGCTCAAAAAATGTGTAAATCATAGCAGAAAATTTTAAATATGCAAAACACTGTTTTTATGAAAAATTGCATAAGATATTTATTGGAAAAAGGAGTAATCAACCCTTTTTCAAATGAAAATTTCGTTTGAAGAAGGATCTCTTGTAACGAGCTCTTGCTTCCATGAAATTTTCACTACAAAACCATTCGAAACAGCACCAATTGGTCTCTTTACAAATGCATTCTTCCATACTTCTGCATCGATGATTTTGTCATGCATGCGATAAAGTCCGGCTGGGTAATTATTGGGTATTTTTGGGGTAAAAATCGTCAAATCGGTAAAATGCATATTTGGCATAAAAAATCGTCAAATGACGATAAAATCGGACTATCTGGCAGCCCTGTCAATCGGTTGAAATCGACGCAAAATTGCGTGTCTGTGGCATGGTTCACAAACAGATCGCAAGTTTTCAAAAATTTTAAACTGCTTTGTTTCTCAATCGGTTTTCGTGTCTGTAGCCTTGTTTACAGTTTTTCGGAATTTTTTCTTCTCTTTCGTATCACTTCGTTTCAGTTCGTGTGACTTTTGTTAATTTCGTTTCTCACTTCGAGGAGTAAACAACGCGACGTTGACGCGATGACAAATAAACGCAATGTAAAATCCATCAACAGATCCATCGTGTGTACCAAAACGATTTCAACCGATTGATGGATTTTCTATATGCGTTTGTGGGCAGCTTTAACGGGCGCTTAGATGTTGGAGTGGCAGCCAGGGTTCGGACTTGAAAAATTGTAAATGGCAGTAGATTTTTAAAAAATCGCACCAAAACGCATTAAAACGCAGTAGATATTTTTATTAATTTCTTAAAGTGCATATAACCTTTTTGCACGATTTTTTTCATATTTAAACATGTTTTTGCTTGACTTCCAGAAACTTATACGAATATTTATCGTCGAATCATGAAATTTAGAACGTTGTATTGCCGTCTGAGCTTTAATTTAATATTTGATTATGAAAGTGGTATAAATAAAAAATTTTAAAAATCTAGCTTTACTTCAGATTATCTTATTTAATAAGAATTTGATATGAAATAGCTGATAAGCTAGATTTAAAAAATTTTTAACTTATACCACGTTTAAAATCAAGGGCTCATATGTGCCATCTCTTTTGATGTTTGATGTAGCTTATGTTTCTTGATTTTTGTACGAGCAATATAGAAATAGCCATAGACATTTTTGTTTGGAATAAATCGCAGTAGAATTGTAAAAATCGCAGTGACGCTGTAGATTAATAAATTTTGGTAAAAATCGCAATAGATGCGATTGCATAGGAAGTCCGAACCCTTGTGGCAACTATAAAAATCAAATACTGCGCAACAGAGTGACCTGAAAAACAAAAAACAAACAAACAATTGGCAGCGGCTAAAACAACATAAACGTAAAATTCGCTAGAAAGGCTAAGGACAAATTTTTTTCGGCTAATGAAAAAGGCCGAACATATTTTGCAGGTCGCATTTGTATTTTCAAAAAACAACATGAAATTAGATTTGTTTTTTAAATGCCACATTTCCTGTTTGCTTATTTACTTGCTTCCTAACATAACTACATCCAAAAAATACGTATATGGGGCATTCTTTTGTAAACCGAACAAAAAAGAGGAATAAATGAAATTAGGTCTTTCGAATTGCGCAATTTTTTTTCTACAGCTTCTAGATATAAAACTATTCAACATGTAGTACAAAATTTTTCTCAGAATGCATTATTCACGGAAGACTGTTACCTTAAAGTTTGCCTAAAATCCGATATTTTAACAAATTCTCTGCTACTTAAAACCTTATATCTCCGGCTCCCCTTATCCGATTTAACTCGTTTTTTCACCACTTTATAGATAATTATATTTTCTTTGAATATTTTTTACGAATTACACATTTCACGTTATAAAATGGTTAATAACTTTCAAATAACCAAAAACGCTATTGTAGAAAAAACTTTATATTAAAGAAACAATATTTAATAGCGCACACAGTGGTTTCAAAAAAAAAAATTCATTTTGGGGCGCCTGCTCCAAAAGTGCATTCAAACTGAAGTTTTTTAAAAGTTTTATAATAAATATGGAAAAAAATTTAAAGCAAATATAATTATCTATAAAGTGGTGAAAAAACGAGTTAAATCGGGAGTCGGAGATATAAGGTTTAAAGTAGCAGAGAATTTGTTAAAAAATCGGATTTTAGGCGAACTTTAAAGTAAGTGTTTGGGCCGCGATCGAGCAGTTCGAATGCAAGTGGAAAAGAAGGGAGATTAGGAGAACTCTCGGGGGACAATCCTTGCTGGAATGCTACTCACGATTTACCTTTTGCTTTGATCACCTTCTGCTCTAAGAGCGAATTTCCCGGAGACAAACAAAATGTACGGCTTTTCAATGTGCTGAGTTCATAAGTTTTAATATTAATCCGAGTCAATCCCGTATAAATTAAATTGCAATCCTTGCTAGTTTTATATATACAAATCAATACTTTTTTTTGTTCTCGAAAGTAAATTATTAAAGTAAAAAATGAATGCTATAATAGGCGTAGTTGATGAGGGTTCGTCGTAGAGAACGATCCGCTGTCGTCGCCGGTTGAGTAGAAAAGAGACCGGAAATCATGTCGAAAATAGTGACGAGAAGAAAAGGCAAAAAAAGGAACGATTCGCCGAGGCTCCTAATGTAGTTCAGCGCAGGGCTGCATCTTGCGTATACATCCCGGGCCCCTTGCAGCATCGGTGCAACAACCTAAGGGGAAGACCTCCGTGATGAAGAAACTGGCCCCGTAACCAGGTAGCCGAAAATTGAATTTTGTGCCATTGGGACACCTTTCTTGTGAGGCAGAATGCCTGACCGCACCACTTTTGGATAAACGTCGCCGCCCAGGATAAGTTCGCACACAGACCGAAGGTGAAATTGGTTGTCCGCTAAGACCACGTGCTCGAATCGTGCTGGCACCTTCCATTTGACGCTCTGAAGGGGTGTAGAGTAGCGCAGTAAGCACGATTGCACATCGAGTTCCAGTATGCAATTTGAATCGAAATGCGGGCTGATGGTTATAGAGCTCATCTGAAGCTCCTTGCGCGTCCAAATGGGAAGATTGAGCCTTTTAATTAAGTCTTCTGATATTAGGCTGCGTTCGCTACACGGATCAATCAATGCTCGGACCGTATGATTCAGGCGTTGGTTTCGTATTTTGACATTGGATCTGCAGATTGTGGACTCAAGGGTCTAGAGTTGAGACAAGCCTCAATTTTAGCAAGGAGAGTTTGGAATTCTTCGAAGGTGTATTTTATTAATCCGGCAGATTTTCTCAAATGTAATTTAAAACTCTTTACACCTGCTTCCCATAATCCGCCCATGTGAGGAGCTCCTGCAGGGATGAAATTCCAAGAGAGGTTGTGATGCGCATAGTGGTTAATGGTAGTATCTTGGGAGGAGCGAAGAAAAAGTTCAAAATCTCTACGAAGTACTTTCTCGGCTCCGACGAAGTTTTTTCCATTGTCGGAGAATAGTTGAGACGGGCAACCTCTTCGAGCCGTGAACCGAGCGAATGCTGCGAGAAACGTTTCTGTGCTTAGATCAGATGTCACTTCGAGATGTATGGCTTTGGTGCTGAAACAAACGAAGATGCACACGTAACCCTTGGATAATCGATGACCGCGACCGCTATAGGACTTGATGTCAAATGGGGCCTGCAAAGTCAACACCAGTGATCGTGAATGGTCTGGAAGGAAAGTTTTGTAATGAAATCTTCGATCTTTGCAAAATAAATATTCCCGAATGCAAACGATCACAACCCTATTGAGCCGAAGGCAGCACGGTTTGTTTGCCTAGGGCTGAGGCTCGTCGGATGGGGGAGGGGATCTTTCGACTCAAAAGGTTTCTTCTTTACATCTGTTACGTGCTACCTAAACGGACACTAATCTTACAATAAAAAAAGGGATTCCTTCATGGACTCTATGGAAGTTCGGACATATCGATGAAAAATGTCCTGCCCATACCCAACCAGATTCTGTTAACTGCTGCCAGAGTAAGAAATTGTACAGAACCCCAAAAAGTTTTGATCCTAGACGGTGGTGCGAACTTCGAACTGAATTACAGCGAACAAGTCATTTTCTTATTTTTTTATTCGTATATAACCATTATTAACAAAACAAAATTTTAGCAGTTTCCTGCGAACGGTAAACTATAGCAGATTTCCCCTTTTTTTTTTTTAAACGATGAAACAAAACAACGGATTTATGTACTTATTCATCTACAGAAATTAACAATATACGAACTAAACCGCAATTTAAATGAGCTTTTCGGAACTAAAAGCGAATCAAATTGTTTTAGCTTTACGTGCTTTAGAAACTTCCACAAAAAAAAATTATTCAACGGACAACCGGGGAGTCCAAGCAATTTATACAAAATACAGATATATATATAGGGCAGCATCAATATAGTTTTTCAAGCAAATCAAAACATTGATTACTTACGTCATAGCAGCTCCTTCGCGTCGCAGGCCTGTGTCGCTCAGAGGTGTCGATGCGCTAAAGAAAAGGCTTTAAATAAGCTACATTGATGCTTTATATGTAATTCTAGAGATAGGCGGGAAGATGTCGAAACGCGATGTCGAACAAAAAAAAAAATCCGAAAAGTAAATTTGCTTCTTCGAATAATCAAAAAAAATCAGATGCCTTAAAACAATTTAGGACGTGTAACATTAGAATGTGTAACATAAAGCGCGAATTTTATTCCGAAATCAAGTCGTTTCTTCAGCCGAACTTGGTTATTTTTTTTTTCTTAATTCTCTTTTTTTTTCTTAATTCTCTTTTTTTTTCTTAATTCTCTTTTTTTTTTCTTTCTTCTTTACGTTAAAAAACAAATGGACGGAGGTTTAATGAACGATTATTAAAATAGAATGACCGTAGCACGGATTCACTTTCACTATTCCCGAGAGAGCAAACGATGAAAATCAAGTTTGACAATTTCAAATCCAGAAAGATTAAAATTCGAACTCGAGAACACCACAAAATGATGGCCAAATTTTTCTGAATTGTCCATGAGGCGACCCAAGCCGAGCGGCTGGAGCAGATGAGAGGGCTCCTAGTGCACAATCGAGCGAACGGGATATCTCCAAAAGAGCGGTTGAATGAGAGGGGTTTATCCAAAGCTTCTTGTCGACTTCGCTGATGCCGGGGATTAATCAGAGTCAGCAACCTTCCTGGACTCACTCAAATGCCTTTTCCTGGCAAGAGCTTGAAGAATGTTCCTTCGGAAGCGTCGACGATTTGCGGAGATTCTCTTTATTCCCCACCAATTCGGAAAACTGCCAGTTCGCTGGCGACCGTAAATGAATTCCGGCGGCTCTAATATGGAGTTTTGTTCCAGAGTCACTCTTTTAATATTTAAAATTTTTCGAATTCAAACCTTCCATTTCTTTTCAGAGAAACTTAAATAAACTCTAGTCTTTTTATTTCCGGAACTATGGACAGGCGCAGCTTCTCCTCAGTCCGTTGTCAAAGCAAATGATTTTTGCGATTCGATTTTCTCTTTACAAGAGTTTATGAGCGCTTTCCAACGGTCTTTTTTCTTTTTCCTTTCTTGCCTTGCTCACTTACAATGCATTCCTTATAGAGATCACGCGATTTTAGTTCGAAAACAAATTTTTATTCGTTTTTTCTACATTAAGTTGTTATTGTTATTCTTTGGAACTCACGGGAAGGAGTTTGAAGCGAACATTCCTTACAAGGTTGCCAATTAGAACAAAATTAAAAGCGCTAACTAGATTCAGAAAATCAGCTAACTTCCCAAAACAAATAATAACCGGTATTTCCCAGATCGGTAGAAAACAACCAGGAGATGTCCGCTAGATCACAAAGCTTAACTTCACACTTCCCACCCCTATTCCAAGCCTTGCTCCGAACAAAATTTATTTTTTTTTTTCTCTCTTTCTCAATTAGTTAGCGAGCAACTGCCATCTGAGCTCAAAAGGACCGAAAGAACAAAATCACTTAGATTAAGAGCCAAAACAGTAGCAGAAAAATAAGGGGCCAGTGTTGACATCACCAAGCACTGTGGCAACCGTGCATTTTGCAATGCTGACTAAGGGTGTTTCAAGGGGGAATGTGTGGGTTGCGTGCCAGTAGGGATTCTATTGGTCCCTTTTCTTTCTCTTGAGTAACCTCACTGAAAATTACTATGACCACATTACAAACCAGCTGCTTATTGATCGCTTACAGAAAAGAAGCAGCGGGAGGTATTATTGTGAATATGTTTCACAAAGCTGATTTTTGGATGTCTTTGGCGTGGAAGGTCCCCACTCTTTGGTCCAAAAAGTCCTCTAGTTCGTAATAGCAATTGCCAATTTTTTTTCTCACCGATGCCTTTACAAATTTGGGAGCTAGTTTCGCATTAAACGCTAGAGCTTTATTGCTCTGCACAAAGTTCCGTCGAAATACAATTTCGCCAGGCCGAAAATCAACGGGCCGCGATCTCAAATTGTACGTTCTCTGATTCGCTTCGTATGCTATCTTTAGGTTGTTTTGTATTTTTTCGCGTACTAAGTGCAACTTGTCGAGAGGAGCTAGGATTCTTTCACCTTCCTCCAGGGATTGTAGTTTCCTCAACAATGGATAGACGTCTCCATGCGTTATCATTTGCTGCCCTATGAGAGAAAAATATGGTGAATATCCAATGGAAGTGTGAAAGCTACTGCGAAGAGCCATCGCTATATCGCCCAGATGTTGGTCCCAATCCTTTTGAGTTTTCCCTAGATACGCGCGGATAGCGGCGATGAGCGATCGGTTAACTCGTTCGGACGAATTCGATTGTGGGGAATAATATGCCGTGGTTACCTGTTTGACGCCTCGTTGATTTAAAAATGATTGGAAGTGAGAAGACTTAAATTGAACTCCATTGTCCGACACTAAGAATTCTGGGACACCAAAAATTTGGAATACTTGGGAGTTTAGGATTTCCGTTAGCACTGGGGCTGTGAATTTGCGAATGGCTTGAAGAATCGGGAACTTTGTAAAATGGTCTACAATGATGAATACTCCTATATTGCCGTTCTTTGAACGGGGATAAGGTCCAATTAGGTCAACGAAAATGCGCTGGAATGGCCTCTCTGATTTGATTTGTGAGCCCATTGGAGGACGGAGGACTGAGTTGGGAGCTTTCGACGACTTACAGATTTCACATTCTGCCACGAATCTGTTTACGTCTTTTGCCATTTTAGGCCAATAAAAGTTCCTACTAATTTTTTCCAGCGTTTTTCCTACTCCACCATGGGCGGAGGTCGGGGGATTGTGGGCTTTCGCTATCAATACGGATCTCAAATCGACTGGCACCCAAAGTTTCCAGAGCGAGGCTTCTTTTAACGAGTCACCTCGATCGAAAGTTGTTCTTTTGTAGACGTAACCATCGACAACCTGTAGATCGGGCAAAGAATTTTTATTTTCTTCGATCGTCCGGCAGAGATTCTGATACTCGTCGCTTCTAAAAGCTACCGACTCCAAATCGATTGGTGAAATGATCTCCAGTTCCGAGACTTCTTCAAAAGAGAGTCGTGACAAAGCGTCCGGAACTACGTGAAGACTTCCTTTTCGGTGCTCTATGGAAAATTTGAACGACTGCAATTTCAGCGACCAACGCGCTAGTCGTCCATTCAAGTCCGATTGATGCATCAACCATTTGAGGCTCGCGTGGTCCGTTATGACCGTGAACTGATGACCTTCCACATACTCCCTAAATTTTTCGATTGTCAGGACAGCCGCAAGGCATTCTAATTCCGTTACTGAATAGTTGCGTTGAGCTTTGTTCAGTTTGTAGGAAAAATAGGCGATTGGACGTTCCACATTTTCGTCATCACATTGGGCCAGTACTCCACCGATTCCCACTTTGGAGGCATCGCATTGGATCACGAAGGGTTTCGAGAAATCTGGAGTTATTAATACAGGAGCAGAGGTTAAACAATTCTTAATCTCATCAAAAGAATCTTGGGTTTCAGGTGTCCAAACAAATTTCTGGGATTTTTTCAGCAGATCCGTGAGTGGAGCTGTGCGAGTAGCAAAATTATCGATAAAACGCCTATACCATCCGGCCATTCCAAGGAAACCTCTTACCTGACGTACGGTTCTAGGTGGACGGAGATCGCGGATGGCTGAAACTTTCCCAGGGTCCGGTTTTATACACCCATTTCCAATAATGTATCCTAGGTATCGCAATTCTTTTAAGCACCATTTGCATTTCGGGATATTTAGGGTCAAGTCGGCTTTCCTAAGCAACAACGATACTTCCATTAGGAGACAAATATGACTTTCGAAACTATCTGAAATCAACAACAGGTCGTCCAAATACACAAACACTCTATTCTTTAACTCGGAGGGGATGACGATATCCATGAGTCGACACATGGTTTGAGGCGCATTGGTCAGACCGAAGGGCATCACTTTGAACCTATAAAGGGGGCGACTCGGGACTGTGAACGCGGTCATGTCTCTAGAATTTTCGGCCAGTCCAACTTGCCAGAATGCGTGTTTCAAGTCTAAGGAAGAAATGTAATCGGCTTTGGGTAAGCGACTGAGGATGCCACTGATTTTGGGTTGTGGATACGCATCCTTCACCGTTACGGCGTTAAGCTTTCTTGAATCCAAACAAAGACGATTTTTCGCTTCTTTTTGCACTAAATTAATTGGACTGCTCCAAGGACAATTGGGAGGGGCAGGCTCTATAACATCGAGCTCCAACATGGTATCTATTTCCTTATGTATCAAGGCTTCTATCGCGGGGGATACTGAAAAGTAGCGCTGTTTGACAGGCTTAGCTCCCGCTTCCAGTTCTATCGTGTGTTCGAGTATAGAGGTTCTTCCGAGTCCTTCACATTCGTAGGATGGAAAAGAATCGATGACCTTTTGCAGCTTTTGTTTTTGAAAGTTACTCAAGACGTGATTTGAGCTGCACTGAACGAGTTCGCTGACTTTCGGCGCAACCAAATCGACTGAAATAGCGTTCTCGATACCCGCTGTCAGTTTTTGGACCAGGCCAAACAAATTCCAGAAATCAATTCCTAAATAAAGATCGTGTTTCAAATCCGGAATAATATAGAGCAAAAGAGGTTTAATTTGTTCATTGAAGGAAACCTCGGTGTTAGTGAAACCGATGACTTTATACCGCTTCCCACCAGCTGTTTCTACATATTCTTTTGATGGTTTATACGGAATATTTTGTTCTAAGAATTTTCTAGCTGCCACGCCAGCTAAACATGAGATAGTGGCTCCGGAATCCAAAAGACCGCGTAGGTTCATATTTAACAGACTAACGTTAGCATAGGGTCGGATGCCATCTTGAGACGATTCAAACGAATTAACACTGAGTTTAAAAATTTTTCTATTCAAGCGTACCTTTTTCCAGAAAATTTTCTGCCTTTTTGTATTTCTCCTTTGTTGGGCCGTATTATAATGACTTTTGATGTTAAAAGATTCGGTAAAAATTCGTGCGCGGGCTTTTTGATAGTCTAAGAGTCTTAAATGATAAGGTTTCAGCTTAGTTGGGATGTATTTAACAGGAGAAACGTCGGAGTGAATGTATCTTTGCAAAATTTTTGGAGCCATTTGAGATTCGAGAGGGCCGATTACTTCGAGCGGAGACTTCGGCTGTCGCCGCTCTTTGCAAAGTTTCCCGAACTTTTACAAGAGTCACAATTTGGCTTAAAAACGTTGGGGGTACCGCATCCGTAACAAAAGACGGTACGGTTTTCAAGGCAGTCGGTAAATCTGTGTCCTTCCTGTCGGCAATTCCAACAGGTTACTTTTGGCAGTTTTTCTGACCTTTGAGAGAGCTCACAAATTTCCTCAACATCCTCTCTTTTCGGCTCGGCCTCTTCAACGGAACTTACGTTTTTATTAGAAAACCTAGAATGTTGAGGTTTATCAACTTCCGAGTTAAGAGTTTCTCGTCGATGTATCAAATGGCGCAGTTGAGCAACTGAGAGAATTTCCAAGAATAAAAGGTCTTTCCGAAGGGAAAAGTTTAAGTTCTTCTGTAAAATTTCAACCAGTTCTATTAGAGGCGTCCGTAAACGGTCGCAAAGCTGCAAGACAGCGTAATAAAAACTGTTGAAACTTTCGTTTGAGAATTGTTTCCTATCTCGGATTAAATCTCGCACGTCTGAATCGGTCAAATGGTCATTGAAATGAGACCGAAGAGCTTCACAGAGAGCAGGCCATTCGACTTTCCTAATTTTATTTTCAATTTTGTACCTCCAAAACCATTTGTGAGCTTCGTCTGTGAACAAAAGGTGACTATGCTCGCACAACAGTGAGAAGTTACTTCCTAGACAAGAATGCGTTAATTCTCCTATAATGTATATGAATTTCTCCACGGGGAGAGGAGACACTGAGCCATTAAAAGTGACATTACAGTTACGAATGACGGTTGCCACCTTGGAGGTGTTCGCTAGCGAAGCTGAGGACACTGCGGTTGGGAAATTAGGTAGTGGTTCCCGATTTGCCACGCGTGGGCCGGGCTCAAAAAAACTAAAAGTCTGAGTATCAGAAAATCTGTTTTGACGTCTGGTGGTGAACACGTTCGAGAATCTTTCTCGCGGCCAATCTGGAGACGTAGGTTGTTGTGTGGCCAACAACGCAACCCTATTGGTCAAATCTTGGACGCATGTACTTAATCGAGCCATGTCTGTACTCAGTCTTTTTTCGATTACCCCCAATATACGCTTTTCCACATTCACCAAATCATCATTTCGAACCGTCGGATTGCCTGTAGGATTACAACTGGGAATACCAGCCTCTTGTGATGTTTGTTCCGGTATTGGTAGTGGCGCTCCTGGTTCACGGCTTTCGGATCGATCGTTCACTGTTAAGCGAGTAGGCGGCGAAGTCCGGCCAGTATTTTCGGAATCTACCCCGCCTGCTTCCAAATTAACGATACGCAAGGTGTTGGGATTTATGTCCGCCTGACATTGTGGACAAGAGCTGGAACATTTCAGCCAATCTATCAAACAACCTTCATGGAAAATATGTTTGCAGCGTGTCCCTAAAGAAGGTCTACTAGGTTCAAGTTTTTGGTAGCAAATAGCACAGACGCCGCATTCAGCGATGTCTCGACTGGGCAAGCCGCCGCTGTGTCGAAGAAACATTTCCATTAATTAAAAAAATTATTTCCAGGCCAGTAAGAGGACAAAGTATTAATTTGTTTTCCAAACTAAACTTCGGTTTTCAGTACAAGAATGAAGGTTTTTTTTTTTTTTTTTTTTTGTTTTTTCAATCAAAGTTCGACCACACCCTAAGAACAAAACAAAACGTCCAAGGAAGTCCACGAAAAAATTTTGTGATTAAATTCAACTAACATAAATCGAGGGATTACGAAAGTATGACATGATTCTTCAGCATTGGACAAATGAACCGATTAACAGCAAATCAAGGACTTGTAACTCCAACAACTAAGATCGTCATTCCATACCTTCGAGGAATAAGCAACTAACGATGGGCGATTGAGTGGTATTTGTGAGAATAAAACGGAACTGGAGAAAGAGAAGAGAACGGCACGGAAAGTCAATCATCGTTGACGGTTAGGCACTGCCTCCAAATACAAGACTGCTCCTACAATTCCAGACAAGCGAAGATCGATATCCGATGCCGCCAGAAGAGAAACGCTCTTGTTCGATATACTCGTTTCAAGCGCGCTTCGTACCCCACGTTGGGCGCCATTTCTGTAATGAAATCTTCGATCTTTGCAAAATAAATATTCCCGAATGCAAACGATCACAACCCTATTGAGCCGAAGGCAGCACGGTTTGTTTGCCTAGGGCTGAGGCTCGTCGGATGGGGGAGGGGATCTTTCGACTCAAAAGGTTTCTTCTTTACATCTGTTACATCATACCTAAACGGACACTAATCTTACAATAAAAAAAAGGGATTCCTTCATGGACTCTATGGAAGTTCGGACATATCGATGAAAAATGTCCTGCCCATACCCAACCAGATTCTGTTAACTGCTGCCAGAGTAAGAAATTGTACAGAACTCCAAAAAGTTTTGATCCTAGACGGTGGTGCGAACTTCGAACTGAATTACAGCGAACAAGTCATTTTCTTATTTTTTTATTCGTATATAACCATTATTAACAAAACAAAATTTTAGCAGTTTCCTGCGAACGGTAAACTATAGCAGATTTCCCCCTTTTTTTTTTAAACGATGAAACAAAACAACGGATTTATGTACTTATTCATCTACAGAAATTAACAATATACGAACTAAACCGCAATTTAAATGAGCTTTTCGGAACTAAAAGCGAATCAAATTGTTTTAGCTTTACGTGCTTTAGAAACTTCCACAAAAAAAAATTATTCAACGGACAACCGGGGAGTCCAAGCAATTTATACAAAATACAGATATATATATAGGGCAGCATCAATATAGTTTTCAAGCAAATCAAAATATTGATTACTTACGTCATAGCAGCTCCTTCGCGTCGCAGGCCTGTGTCGCTCAGAGGTGTCGATGCGCTAAAGAAAAGGCTTTAAATAAGCTACATTGATGCTTTATATGTAATTCTAGAGATAGGCGGGAAGATGTCGAAACGCGATGTCGAACAAAAAAAAATCCGAAAAGTAAATTTGCTTCTTCGAATAATCAAAAAAAATCAGATGCCTTAAAACAATTTAGGACGTGTAACATTAGAATGTGTAACATAAAGCGCGAATTTTATTCCGAAATCAAGTAGTTTCTTCAGCCGAACTTGGTTATTTTTTTTTTCTTAATTCTCTTTTTTTTTCTTAATTCTCTTTTTTTTCTTAATTCTCTTTTTTTTTTTCTTTCTTCTTTACGTTAAAAAACAAATGGACGGAGGTTTAATGAACGATTATTAAAATAGAATGACCGTAGCACGGATTCACTTTCACTATTCGCGAGAGAGCAAACGATGAAAATCAAGTTTGACAATTTCAAATCCAGAAAATTAAAATTCGAACTCGAGAACACCACAAAATGATGGCCAAATTTTTCTGAATTGTCCATGAGGCGACCCAAGCCGAGCGGCTGGAGCAGATGAGAGGGCTCCTAGTGCACAATCGAGCGAACGGGATATCTCCAAAAGAGCGGTTGAATGAGAGGGGTTTATCCAAAGCTTCTTGTCGACTTCGCTGATGCCGGGGATTAATCAGAGTCAGCAACCTTCCTGGACTCACTCAAATGCCTTTTCCTGGCAAGAGGCTTGAAGAATGTTCCTTCGGAAGCGTCGACGATTTGCGGAGATTCTCTTTATTCCCCACCAACTCGGAAAACTGCCAGTTCGCTGGCGACCGTAAATGAATTCCGGCGGCTCTAATATGGAGTTTTGTTCCAGAGTCACTCTTTTAATATTTAAAATTTTTCGAATTCAAACCTTCCATTTCTTTTCAGAGAAACTTAAATAAACTCTAGTCTTTTTATTTCCGGAACTATGGACAGGCGCAGCTTCTCCTCAGTCCGTTGTCAAAGCAAATGATTTTTGCGATTCGATTTTCTCTTTACAAGAGTTTATGAGCGCTTTCCAACGGTCTTTTTTCTTTTTCCTTTCTTGCCTTGCTCACTTACAATGCATTCCTTATGGAGATCACGCGATTTTAGTTCGAAAACAAATTTTTATTCGTTTTTTCTACATTAAGTTGTTATTGTTATTCTTTGGAACTCACGGGAAGGAGTTTGAAGCAAGTATTACAGTATGAGAAACGAGCTAATAGGCAATTCAACAAAGCTAATAGGCAAATCACCAAAGGCAACAACAACCACACGGCATACCAGGCAATCCACCACGATGCCTCTTTGGGCATTGTTGTCGTCTCTAGAAATTGGGCACATACAAGCAGTTAGTTTTTTTAAGGGATTTTTTTTCATTTATAAACAGAGAAAATCAGATATTATAAAGATTTTATAAAGAATGATTGTACCATTTTAAACTGTAGAATTTATTTTTACATTTATTTTTTCTTTTTAGTAATAGAAAAATTCACGTACTACAAAAAACCGATTTCCGAGTTTTTGGTCTTGTTTAATTTAGACGTTAGTGTGGCATCCATGGACAACAGATGGTGCCAAATGGAACGAGTTACTAGTGCAAATCTATGGTGAAAATAGTAACCGACTACAAGTTGAACGTTTAGCTTTTAAAAATGAGACTTTCTGTCTGTCTAATTTTCAAAGGTATCCCTTCGTTCTAGGGTTTGTTATAAATTTCATAAATGCTGCTCCGAAACCAACATATTTTTATATACTTAGTGGAATTATTTATTTGGACTTAGTTAAGGGCATAAAATGTAGATTCCAAATATAGAAAAGAGGCCGCGCCAAAAGGCGTTATTCGAAAATTGAATTTTACACCCAAAATTCAGATGGCGCTTGAAACAAAGACGGCATAAATACTTATTTTTTAATCGTTGACATCCTCAAAAAAAATTGATTTAATCGGCCGATTTTTAGGGGTACCTCCAGCGTAACAGTCTGCCTAAAAAATCATCTGAATTGTGTAAAGTCACAAGCTTTCGGCACATTTTTGTGAAATGACGAATTTGAGCTTTGTTTTTAGCCACCGATTAAAAAATATATAGCTGTTTATCTGTGTAGGGTATACTATGGTCTGGTTCGCTGTACTATAACACCCTTACTTTTCTCATTTTGAAACATGAATTTTAAAAATATATCAATTCCTTTTATGTCGAATTAACTTGCTTTTTATTTGGTTTTATTATGTTTTAAGAACTCTTTTGAGTACTCGGTTCAGTATCGATAAAAGCTTTGCGCTTAGAGTATTTGTGCATCGCTGACGAAGTCGTTCAATTTAAATGCAATATTGAATACTGATTTGCGGGGGTCGCAGATATTCAAATGTACTCTAAAATGAAGGAGCATCTCTACTTTGTTGTTTGCAACTTCAATTTTACTTCAAAAGTGTCAAAATATTATATAAAGTTACGGCATGTTGAAAAATCGCAAATTCTTCGGCTTATTTTTGACAGTCAGCTGTTTTTTACCCAACTTCACCACACCATTTGGAGCCATATAGCATTTTGACAGGCTTTCCCATACTGTAATACTTGGTTTGAAGCGAACATTCCTTACAAGGTTGCCAATTAGAACAAAATTAAAAGCGCTAACTAGATTCAGAAAATCAGCTAACTTCCCAAAACAAATAATAACCGGTATTTCCCAGATCGGTAGAAAACAACCAGGAGATGTCCGCTAGATCACAAAGCTTAACTTCACACTTCCCACCCCTATTCCAAGCCTTGCTCCGAACAAAATTTATTTTTTTTTTTCTCTCTTTCTCAATTAGTTAGCGAGCAACTGCCATCTGAGCTCAAAAGGACCGAAAGAACAAAATCACTTAGATTAAGAGCCAAAACAGTAGCAGAAAAATAAGGGGCCAGTGTTGACATCACCAAGCACTGTGGCAACCGTGCATTTTGCAATGCCGACTAAGGGTGTTTCAAGGGGGAATGTGTGGGTTGCGTGCCAGTAGGGATTCTATTGGTCCCTTTTCTTTCTCTTGAGTAACCTCACTGAAAATTACTATGACCACATTACAGTTTACAAAACCAAGCAAAACAAATCCTATCAGCAGTGAAATGGAAAGTGCTTCAATTAACCAACGCGCAAGTCCAGTTGACAGCGATCACACAAATCCTATCAGCAGTGAAATGGAAAGTGCTTCAATTAACCAACGCGCAAGTCCAGTTGACAGCGATCACACAAATCCTATCAGCAGTGAAATGGAAAGTGCTTCAATTAACCAACGCGCAATTCCCATGAACAGCGACATCGATATTATTTTAAAGAAATACATCGACATTGCAGTAAACAGCGACATCGAAATTAATTCAACAAACGACTGCGCAAGTGATTTTGTTGAAATTCACAATAACCAGAACTTCCCTTCGCCCGACAATCCACTTTCATACATGGACACAGAAGCAATTGAAACATCATCCAACATATCCAGCGCAATGTCAGGCAGTAATTCAATAGATTACGGCATTAATGTAACACATGCCACCAAGATTCAATCTCCAGTATTTCAAAATGCAATACATAATGCAAATTTACAAATATATAATTTTTTGAAATGCAAAAAAGTACAGGATGTTGTCAAACAATTAAATTACGTTGTAATTATCGATCAATTCGCTTGGCAATATTGCCATTTCAATTTAGCAATTTTGAAAGACTTAGACTCTGATTTATGTTTGCCGTGCTATATCGATTTTTCAACATTTACAGTTTCTGATGATACATTCATAAACAATGCATGCCATATTGCTGAGAAATGTAATATAAATGTTGTTCACGTATTTTGCGATGCTTCATATCTCAATTTAGCATGTATTAAAAATGCAACATTTCAGTCCAGTATTAAATATTAGGTGTAGTAAAAAGAAATCCATTATTTTTCCAATAGATGGCGTTATTTATCTGCATCTCGCGTTGTATAAGTCCGATCGTGTTCCGCTAGGGGGCATTAGAAAGATGACAGTTCCTACTCAAAAAGCTTTTTTGACACTTTTTTGATTGATTGATTCAGTTTTGTTTGAGAGCTTGTCAAAGATGGACATCAGCAAAGAGAAAATTCGCTACATTTTACAGTTTTTCTTCGATAAGGGAGAAAACGCAAGCCAGGCGGCTGAAAATGTGAATAGCGTTTATGGACCTGATACTGTAACAGCCAATCATGCGCAATTTTGGTTTCGTCGATTCCTTTCCGGTAACTTCGATGTCAAGGATGCACCACGCACTGGAAGGCCAATTGTCGAAAATGTCGATAAAATCATGGAAATTATCGAGTCCGACCGTCATGTTAGCACTGTTTCGATTGCAAAAGAGCTAAAGATTGCACAAAAAACCGTTTGGAACCATTTGAATAAGGCTGGATACACAAAGAAGCTCGATGTATGGGTGCCACACGAGTTAACGCAAAAAAACCTCATAGACCGAATTTCCATCTGCGAATCGCTGCTGAACCGCAACAAAATCGACCCATTTCTGAAGCGGTTGGTGACTGGTGATGAAAAGTGGGTCACTTACGACAACGTCAAGCGAAAACGGTCGTGGTCGAAACACGGTGAACCGGCGGAAACGGTGGCCAAGCCAGGATTGACGGCCAGGAAGGTTTTGCTGTGTGTTTGGTGGGATTGGCAGGGAATTATCTACTATGAGCTGCTCCCATACGGCAAAACTCTTAACTCGGAACTCTACTGTCATTAATTGGACCGTCTGAAGGAAGCAATCGCCCATAAGCGGCCAGCTTTGGCCAATAGGAGAGGAATTGTGTTCCATCAGGACAACGCCAGGCCACACACATCGATAGTGACTCGCCAGAAGCTCCGGGAGTTTGGTTGGGAGGTTCTTCTGCATCCACCTTATAGTCCGGACCTGGCACCAAGTGATTACCATCTGTTCCTGTCCATGGCGAACAATTTTGCTGGTGAAACATTCGCTTCAAGAGAGGCTTCTGAAATTCGACTGTCTCAATTTTTTGCTAATAGGAACGAGGGCTTCTATGAGAGAGGCATAATGAAATTACCTTTAAAATGGCAACAAGTTATCGAACAAAACGGCGCATATTTGACCTAAATCGGGTCATTCTAAATATCTTAAATAAAGCCCTCAATTTAATGCAAAAATAATGGATTTCTTTTTACTACACCTAATATAAACAAAAAACCATTAACATTTCCATGGATTTATCGCATTTGAAAAAAATTGAATCATTAAAATTTCGTAATTCTAGTTTATTTCATTTAATTTTCAATGAATCTGGTGGAAATCATTTTAACCGAAAAAATTTGCATTATCTTAAATCATTATTAAATACATCGAAAATATTCGATAATCGCAAGCATCATTCAGATTTCTATAAAAGAACACTTATAAACTTATATAATCTTATGAAAACATTTTTTAAAATTTACCAAACCAGAAATATTTTCTCCTACAAAAATATAAGTCAATCATATATTGAAGATTTTGGATCCATTTTGCATACTTCATCGAATGATGAAATTAACGATGCATATGAAATATTGAACAATTTCATTGACAAATTCTGTAACCACCAAAAATTTAAACAATACTTGTTAAAAAAATAATTTTCATTAATTTAATCATAAACAATCATCATTTTCAAAAATAACTATTAAATAACGTATTACATTGAATCCATCCCAAACTGTTAATATGCTATGTAATACATTGGCTTATCAATCGAGCGATATTATGTTCAGTTCACTCATTTACATGAATGCGCGATGGTTCATTTTTTACGCAGAAGAAACCAAGCAGCAGCATGCTCCTTCCAAATGGATACGTCAACTAACTGGAAATATTCAAATTTTATGACCTTGGAGTGCGCAACAGGCAAACCGATGCAAAATCAAATCCATATGATAATATAAAATATTAATTATATCTGTAAGGAAAAAAAAAATAAAATAAGCATGCGTGATAAAAAAAAAAAAAAAAAAAAAGGAACGATTCGCCGAGGCTCCTAATGTAGTTCAGCGCAGGGCTGCATCTTGCGTATACATCCCGGGCCCCTTGCATAAACGCAACTCATTCCGAATAAATTGATTGAGCGCTAGATTTCTGGATTCGCCTAACTGGATGTGGTTCGGGAAATCGTCCTTAAATGGCAGTTGAACTATATAGCGTCCATCTGCAGTACGCCGAGTCGTTTGAGCATAATGCGATTCGCACCACCGGTCTGCTTCAGAGAGAGGTCGGGTTTGCGGAACTTCCTCGATTTCCCAGAATTTGGAGATTTGTTGATCGAGAGTGACTTCCGTAAAGTGAGAAACGAAGGAGGAAGTCTGAACCGATGGTCGCTCCGGAATCGGACCTGTAATGATCCATCCAAATATGGTTTCTTGCGCGAGGAGAGAATCCATGACATTCTTTTTAAGTCCGCGTAACAAAATAGAGGGGTATAAGTCTCCTCCAATTAAGATATCTATGTTTGACCTTTTGTGTAGAGTCGGGTCCGCTAACTGAAGGTGTCGTAACTGTTGCTCTATCTCCCTATCAAATGAAAAGCTAGGCAGGCTGGAAGATAGGGCCGCGACGACCATTGCAATGGCTTCAATTTTGACGAGGGGGTTGAGAGATGTTCCGATGACCAGACTGCATGCCTTAGTGCTGTGGGCTGACACTACTCCATTAATCCCAGAAATCTGAGCTTGGATTGGTTTGGGCGGAAGACGTAATAATTTTTGTAATTTTTCAGAGATGAGGGTGACTTCAGAGCCTGGGTCTATTAATGCGCGCGCGGTGTAAACAGTTCCATTATGAATAATTTCGACCATGGCCGTGCCAAGTAAAACATTTTTTGGTTGGAGCCGGAAGGATTGGATGTGTGTCAATCGATTGTTATTGCAAGTCGATTGAATTCCATCGAACGATGTATTGTTAGAAAGATGGTGAGAAGTGGACTGTATTTGATTTGAGTTTATCTGGGGGTTCGAAGGCGTGGAATTGGAGCCACGGGGGAGTGAGGAGCTTGCCGGCGAAGCCGCAGTATTAGATATTGAATTTGAATGGGTCGAAGGGGACGTGTTCAAATCTTCTCTATGAAGAAGTGTGTGATGCTTTCGGTTGCATTTGAGACATAAACGAGTGCTTTTGCAATCTTTAAATATGTGGGCAGAAGCGAGACAATTGGAACAGAGCCGTAACTTTTTGACAGTTGAGGCCTTATCGTTCATATTCATCTGAAGGAATTTCGAACAATTTCGGATAGAATGGGATTCTGAGCAGTGTTTGCATTGAGAGGAAGATGCCGAGACGCTGGTTTGAAAGGATTGCTTTCCTTTTGGTTTCGTTGAAGAAGAAGATTCCTTTTGCGAAGAGGCGGTAGAATTGCGCACTTCGGAATATGCTTCTAAGGCTTGAAATCTGTGGGTGAGGAAGTGGTCCATGTCCTTCCAACTTGGAGTGGTTGATTTATCTTCAATGGATTGTTCCCAGAGGGCGAGAGACGCATTTGGTAGCTTCGATGAACATAAAAAGACGACAATCGGATCCCAATTGTTAACGTCGACTTGATATTGGGTAAGCGAAGAGATGCAATTATTGATCGTCCGATGTAACTCTTTGAGTTTAGATCCGGTTTCAGTTGATACGGCAGACAAGTTAAAGAGGATTTTGAGTTGGCTACTGATCAGAAGGCGCTTATTCTCGTATCGATCCTTAAGATTCTTCCATGCTTGATCGAAGCCATCGTTGGTTAATGGGGACATCTTTACTAGGTCCAATGCTTCTCCACTTGTTTTGTGACGTAAATGAAACAGCTTCTCTACTTTGGTCAGTCGTGAGTTGTTAACGTACACGGCAGAAAAGATGTCAAGAGGGCCAATTAAGACAATCTCCACTAAAAACCTCAGTATCACAAGGAGGCAGACGGATGTTAGGTGTGCTCGATTCTTCTGTTAGATGGGTAGAAGCCACTGGAACAGACAATCCGGCACACAACTCACTGATTTTGGATAAGCATCGGACATAGGCTTGATAGGTGCTATTATATTTTGAGTTAACAATCGTAATGTTGGAGAGATCTTGACCACCCGGAGTACTCAACTCTAGAAGACATTTTTGTTGAGCATCCTTAACAGCTACCCAGAGAGATTTAATTTCGTCTCGTTGGACCTCGAGCGAATAAATCGTATGCAATCGTTGTGGAATTTCATTGAAGCTGACTTCAAACTGGATAAGGGAGTCTGATACGATTGTGAAGGATTCAACAGACGACATAGCAGGATCAAAGATGGAAAGAGGGTTTTTCGTTGACATAGAACCTTGTTTCGGTTTAATTCGAAGTCCCTTTTACCGTAAATGAAAGATCGCAGTAAGGAAAAAACTCCTTGGTGCTACTTATTTCTTGTTGTAGGAATTTAAATTTTAGCGTCTGGTGGAATTTGGTTAGGCAATGGAATAAGCCTCCAACTTGATTTTAAAATGTGAAAATCAAGTTTAAATGTAATTAAAAGTTTCAAATTGTAAAGATAGCTTAAAGGTTGCAAAATGTAAAGACGGCTTAAAAGTTGTAAAATGTAAAGACAGCTTAAAAGTTGTAAAATGTAAAGACGGCTTAAAAGTTGTAAAGAGTGGGGAAGGCTTAAAGGTTGCCTTTATGCGTTTGAAATACGTACATAAATAAGTGTGTATGTATGTATGTCACTGTTCGTGGATGTGTATATAGGATATCGCGCGGTTTTTAGTAGGCAAATGAATACGAGATTAGGATTCCCTATAAGAGTCTGAACAGACTTAGGTACGCAGAGGGGTGCTCCAATCGATATTGTGGGGATTGGAGACACGAGGCTACACCAGATAGATGTAGGTTAGGAATCTTGAGGATAAGGTGTATTTGTCGAGAAATATGTATGTGCATATGAACGTAACGCTACGCCTCGACGGGCAATAATTATTGCTAGCAATCTGTCAAATTGCTTTGCCAGGTAGAGGCAATATTGCCAGGGTGGGATTTTTATGTTATGCCATCTTCATATTCAAAATGACGTCGAACAGGCTACTACGCTGCGCACGCGCTCTCGATGCCTTGAAACAACTTTGCGATGAGTGTGACAAAGAAGAAACTCTCTTATTTTTTCTTCTCTGCGATATAGGCAGTTCGCAAATTTTTAATTTTTTTTTTTTTATTTCAACGTAGTCCTTTTTAATTTCCTTCGCCATTTGAAGCCACGCATTATTTTATCATATCAGTACATTTATATGATGAGGCTTTATAGCCCAAAGACATTCGAACTGTCGGTAAAGATTTATTATCTGATAAATATCGGCGACGCACCAATCCATTTTGACGATATACACACTTTGAAAAATTCATAGAAATGAAATTCGGCTGTCAAACAGCAAAATGACAGCTCATTGCCAATCTCAAAGTTGGCAATCGCAGCGAAGCAATATTGCTTGCCATATATTGCCATCTTTTCAAAATGAGCGGTCTCCATTGGCAATATTGCTCTAGTTGACAGATTGCTAGCAATAATTATTGCCTGTCGAGGCGCCATGTAAGAAATGCCAACAATTTTACGCACCTTAATGATTCCGCCAATGGAAATGGTTGAATTTATTTCACCTGTTGCCCGTTAGTCCGAAGAGAGAATCGTAACGCAGCAACCGCAGCACTCCAATTCCAACAGCAACAGAAACAACAATTACTCCAGTTCCAACAATAACAGCAGCAACAACAACAGCAATCGCGAGAATAGCGCACGGATTTCGTCTATAAGTCCCACACGTGGAGCCTTTTGGTTCGATCGTGGAAAAAATATGAGATATAAGATTGGGTCGAGCTGCAGATCCGGCTCGAAGGACCAGTCGATGTTTGGGCCGCGATCGAGCAGTTCGAATGCAAGTGGAAAAGAAGGGAGATTAGGAGAACTCTCGGGGAACAATCCTTGCTGGAATGCTACTCACGATTTACCTTTTGCTTTGATCACCTTCTGCTCTAAGAGCGAATTTCCCGGAGACAAACAAAATGTACGGCTTTTCAATGTGCTGAGTTCATAAGTTTTAATATTAATCCGAGTCAATCCCGTATAAATGAAATTGCAATCCTTGCTAGTTTTATATATACAAATCAATAATTTTTTTTTGTTCTCGAAAGTAAATTATTAAAGTAAAAAATGAATGCTATAATAGGCGTAGTTGATGAGGGTTCGTCGTAGAGAACGATCCGCTGTCGTCGCCGGTTGAGTAGAAAAGAGACCGGAAATCATGTCGAAAATAGTGACGAGAAGAAAAGGCAAAAAAAGGAACGATTCGCCGAGGCTCCTAATGTAGTTCAGCGCAGGGCTGCATCTTGCGTATACAGTTAGTCTTCCGTGAATAATGCATTCTGAGAAAATTTTTTTACTACATGTTGAATAGTTTTATATCTAGAAGCTGTAAATTTTTTTAGAACGAAGTTCTTTATGAAACGATAGCGACAGGGGACCTAGTCGAGAAAAAGTTAAAACCGCTATAAAATCCGCGTTACCTAAATTGAAGTTCGCAAAAAAGGGTATAATAACCTTAGCAAAAAGAAAAAAATATACATATATTTACGTAAAATGACTTCCTGATGCGGCCGAGATATTATACTTTTTTAGGCGACACTTATTTCCGACGATATCCCGAAAAAACAATTAATTATTCCCAACAAACCAAAGTGTAAATGTTAGGCAACAAATTATTTCAAAAAACTTTTTGTAAGCATAATATATAAGTGATTTATAAAAACTTACAAAAATCCTTATCAAAAACGTTTTGTAACTCTAAAATCCACACATTTAAAAATCACTTACAAATATCTCTAAAATAAATCTTTTATAAACATTAAATATAAACTATTTACAATTGCTTATAAAACGCTTGCTTTGCTAGCATTAACAAGCTTTTCAAAACTTGTCTTGCTGCTATAAAAAAAAGCACCGCTATGTGAATCAAATTCTTAAGAATTTTTGACAAACCGCGAGTATTGCAGTTTTTTGCTCTTGCGCTTGTTTAGTTTATGTGGAAATTTCAAGTGACAAGCATCGCGTGCGCATAATAGGTTATAAAATTAAAAATTATAAAAATAATTAAAATTTAGGTTAGGCTGTTTGACTAGAATAAGGTCCTTTTTACATTTTACTTAACCCTGTAACAGGCCAAATTTAAATTGATAAAAACACAAGTCCAAACAGATTTTTAAACTTATTTAACATTGAGGAGCTCAAAAAAGAATATCCCGCACACTATTATTTTCCTTTATAGAGCAGTCAGTAGGAAGAAAAGGCTTTTAAAGCCGTGGTTACACTTATGAATTTAATTGAAATCGATCTTTGGTGAAAATCAGCTATTTTGAATGTGAACCTTGAGGACCACATTCCGGTTAGAGGGTTAAAATGTTTGTTTTATAAAAATTTAATAAATGCTTGCTAAAGAAAAATCTGTTTGTTTTTTTTGGAGAAAAGAATTTGTGCAAGCTTGGAAAACGTTTAATAGCTCACTTACAAAACATTTTCTTGTAAATAGGAAGTGTTCGTTTTTACAAGTTATTTTCAACCGTATATAAAGAACCTTTAGAAAGCATTACAAAACATTTAAAAATATAGTTTTCAAAGGGAAAATATAAGCTTACCAAATGTCTTTTGCAAGCACTACAAAACTTTAAAATAAACGTTTTGTAAACAAAATGATAAGCTTATAAAAAGGGGTGCCGTTTCGTTGGTTTTTCGCTTATACTGATATGTTTTTAAAACGAACTTCAAAGGTTTTGGAAAGTTATTGTAAGCCTAGGCTTGAGTTGACAACCTTTAAAAAAGCTTATTTTTAGTGAAATTGTTTATTGGGTTAAATTCAGAAACTACACAGACACATACAAGCATAAATGCATTCAAACAAAACAAAACAATATGTGGTGCTGCCAGACTGAACGTTTTCAGAATAACTCCGATTAGCAGGTTTTTGCAAATATGTAAGGGCATTTTAGGTAGCTTATAATTTTTTTGCGCTATCAAAGTATCCGTCAATTCGTACATAATTAAAACATATTTAAAATCATCGTCTGTACTCCGGGGACTGCGGATGTAATATCGGTGTGAAAAATATCGATACTTTAAAACATCTGTATGTATGAAAATTCGCATTTTCGAGACTATCTCATTTGCGATGGAAAACCCTTTACACGTATGCTTTTTCAGTTCCAGTATATTCTGCTTATCTAACTTGGCACTTTGAGGGCTCAACGCTGTTAAAGTAAATTGAAAGGAAGTAACGAGCTCACTACTTTGAAGAAAGGAAATCAGAGTTGAAATTTTGATGACAGGTCGACAGAAATATAGGAAATGTGTGACTTAAATGCAACCCTGTGAGTCCGATTACTTGTTATAAGCGTATGCGTTCAAGTAGCGAAAGTAGGTCAAAGTACTTATTTGTTTTTATACCCAGCGTAAGCAGGGTATATTAGGGTATCTTGTAACAGCCAGAATTACGCTCCGTAGATATAGACATATATATATATATATATATATATATTCTTGATCAGGATCAAAAATTGAATCGATTTAGACATGTCCGTCTGTCCGTCCGTCCGTGTCCGGATCTCCTCCGAAAGGCTAGACCAATCAAGTCGAAATGTGGCACACAGGTATATCGGGGTCCAAGTATGATCTTAACTAAAAATGGAAGACATCCACTCACTGCCACGCCCACAAATGAATTTAATGTGTTTTCAGTAAAATGCTTGTAACTTGCGAACCACTCAACACATTTCATTGATATTTGGTGTACTGGTAAACTACAAAAAAGGGACATATCCTGGGGGAAAATAAACGCCGTCCTCCTTGAGCCACGCCCACAAATAAGGGTTTATCGTAAATTATGAAGTAAAAGGCGTAGAAACTTCAAATTCGCAACATAGGTTGACCAAAGCGAATGAAAGGTGTAGGAAAACATTTTTTGTGGCCCGCCCACTTCCACGCCCACAAATGAAGATTTTTGGTAACTTCCGAAGTAAAAGGCGTAGAAGCTTAAAATTCGCAACGTAGGTTGACCAAGGTGAACGATAGGTACAGGAAAAAAAGTTATGTGCCCCGCCCACTGCCACGCCCACAAATGAAGATTTATCGTACCTTCCGAATTAAAAGGCGTAGAAGCTTCAAATGCGCAACATAGGTTCACCAAGGCGAATGCAAGGTGTAAGGAAATAATTAATGTGGCCCTCCCACTGCCACGCCCACAAATAGAGAAGCAAAACATAGTGCGCTCATAATGTCGGGACGCTGGGTATTTCAAAGTCGGGCTTGACCGACTTTAGCTTTCTTACTTGTTTGTTAATTAAATTAGTATTTGGACCGCGTTCTTTTAAAAGTTCAAGTGTTGTTAAAGACATTCTGATATTTTACTCAAAAATACAGCAAAAAAATTCGGGTAGGTGCGTTTTTCACGTGAGTGCATAAAATTGTCTGGAAAATAATTGAATGCAGCTAAGCAGAATATACTGTATCGAATTTTCGCTTGTGAAAAACAGTTGAAACCAACAAACAGCCGTCTTGTATACATATATTTTTCGATTAATAAAAACAATTCAGTTTTGCGAAAAACCTTGCTGCGAATTATATTTACTAACATTTATAAATACCATAATGAACTTCGTTCTTATCTGGTGTCCTATGACACAACTTAACTTGTTTTTAAGGGAATCGGGGACATAAAGTCCAAAATGTGTTCGGTTTGTAAAAGAATGACCCATATGTATTTTCGAAGAAGCAAAACTTGTTCGTACATTTTCGGTATTTCTGTGTTGTTCTTTTCATTGTTTGATTCTAAATCGGGTTCGCTATTTGAATTTATAGCTGTTGAAATGAATCTATTTCACATAAACACATTTCTATTGGTATTTCAATTAAAATCCAATTAAAAAGGTTATTTTAAAATATTAACCTTTCAATTTTCACACAAATTAATTTGTGTCGGCGTTCGTCACTGTTCAAAAAACTTTTGACAGCTTTGTTTCCCAGCGTTTCCACTTTCCTCTTATTGTTTCTGCAAAAATTTCGAAATCTTTTCCGATATTTCTACTTTTACTCCGTTTATGTTGTTGTTTCTACGGTTTTGTTGGTCAGCATATATAGTAACGTTGTTGTCTTTTTATTACTTACAGAAGCAAATTGATGCAAGGTCCAAAAAACTTTCAGGGCCCTTACTCTGTAGTTCAACTCGAAAAAAGATTTGATCGGATTCGAACGTTTCATACTATCTTGTTTGAGTGTCGGATGTGCGGTATACTTTATTGATATTCGTTCGTCTCGGATTTCGTGTTCGAGTAGAATAGCTCTCCGAATCAAACTACAGAGTATTATATGCGATATTTTATTTCAAAAGTAAAGAAAAAACTGTCAAAAAAATTAAGTAAAAAATAATAGTATGGAAAAGGCTGAGCCTAAAAAGTATTTTTTTTTAAAATTAAAATCTGAAAGAAATAGATTAAGGTTAGTTTTAGCCTCATAAAGGCTAAAATAATGCCACTGCAGCGCAAGCGAAAAAGCATATTTCATGGTGAGCTATACAAGCTTCATTCGCTCATACTTTTGAAATTCAATTCGAATTTCAAGTTTGAAAATTTTGAATTAACAGTGAAATAGGTTGATTGTGCACTCTTTTTTCATCATAATGTTATAAAGTGATATAAATTATGGGCCCAACTTTACAACGTTGGATGAAAAGTACTTTAAAACTTTTCAAACGAATAAGACCTCGATGAAACCGTTTTGATTTTATATGGACGTTTTCATCACGGAAACAGCATTGCCGTTTTGGATACAATTCTATTAAATTGTATACCTTCAAAATGAAATGATACAATTATACGCCGCATCTCAAATGTATAAATTTTTATGAGACATCGAAACATCAATTCAATAAAATCTATGAATTTAGAAATTTTATCTTTGAATGAAATAAAAATATGTATATAAAATTAAGTGGCATTGAATACGCGTATAATTTATACAATGGATTAAATTTATAGCTAAATAAATCTACCACATTACCAGTAGTATGCTTGCACACAGATCGATAGCTGCCAGCCGGAAATTTCACTACTTCTGCAGTACTTCCGAAGTGGTGAAAATTTATACTGCGACTACTCGCATTATAACCCTTACTTCTAATGAAGTTTGTTAGGAGATGGCCGCTATTTTCAGTACTTCAAAATTCATCTGTTATTCATTAGGTAAAGGAGTGTATGAACCTAAATCGCATGAAAACTTCATTTGGGCAAAAAGTACATGCTGGCTGGCTAAAATGGATCAAACGTGCATGATTGTTATACCTTTTCCGAAGGAAAGGGTATATTAAGTTTGGCTCGGAGTATGTAACATACCAAAGGAGTCGCGATAGATATAGACATATATATATATTCTTGATCAGGGTGACAAGAGGAGTCGATCTAGCCATGTCTGTCTGTCTGTCTGTCTGTCTGTCTGTCTGTCTGTCTGTCTGTCTGTCTGTCTGTCTGTCTGTCTGTCTGTCTGTCTGTCTGTCTGTCTGTCTGTCTGTCTGTCGGTCACACTTTAGTTTTTCGTAATTAACTCCTAAGCCATGAAAGATATCATATTGAAATTCGGCATGGACATGAACCAGATAAATGTCCGAAAAACTGCATAAAAATTGTTTTCGTAGTCCCTCCTTGGGTCGTGGGAAGTGGTTCAGAAGTTTCAAAAATCACGATTTTTAATGTTTTTCCTGGATAACTTTTTTACTATACATCCCAGCTTATTGAAATTTGGTGTGTGTATAGCAGTGATGTGCAAAATTGGCCGTGAGACTGTGTGAGTGAGAAAAGAGTCAATGCACTAAGAAAAATTTTAGCACGAATACCGTCTGCATGGTAAAATAAGGAGATTTTATAACTTCGTGGAAAATAAAAATAATTCAAAATACTAAGACTAGATTATGCAAGCGTTATAAATTTGTGAATTAAAAATTTGAATTGTAAGGCCAAATGTTGTTTTCAATACAATTTTCAATATCTATATAACACCTTTGAAATTTCTTGTCAATTGTCCTTTTTTTTTTTTTAATTCTTTTTCAGTCCCTAAATCATCTTCCATTTTTAAAATCCAAGCCTTGGTTTTTTCTAAAACACATTTCTTTTTTTCTTTAAAAAGGTTTTCCCTTTCAACGCCCTGAAATTCATTAAATTCAGAATGAAAAGAATCATAATGTCTTTTCAAATTACATTCATATTGTTTTCTTCCCACACTTCCCACACAAAAGACAAAGCATGTTATCAAAAACATTTGAAATCATAAACAACTCTTTGCATTCCATTTTCCCGTACGCTTTTCGGAGAAAAAATTTCTCAATGCAGAGAAACGAAAAAGCTGTACGGATATGCGCGATGTTGTTTCGTCGGCATTTTGCTACCGACTGAACAAAGAGCGTAAGCAATACGTGTGAAATGAGCGTCATCAAATGATGTATGGCGTGAACACCACTGGTGTATAGCTACCATGTAGACTTAAGCTTTCGCTGAAAAAAATTGCGACATCGCTATAACTATGGTCATCATCCTACATTTAAGAAAAAAAACACTTTTTCTCTTATTCTCATATCTGTATACAAAAATGATTTTTTTTTGCTTCTTCCGATTGTGTATTTTGCCGCCAAATAAAGTCGTCACTTAAGGTTAAAATTTGACCATGACCACCATTCGCGAAATTCGCAAAAAATTGATTTTCACTATTTTGAATTAAGTATTTCGCTGCTAGACAAAATGTCCTCTAACGGTTAAAACTTGATCAAGACCACCATTCGCGAAATTCGCAAAAATTTGATTTTCACTATTTTGAATTGAGTATTTCGCAGCTAAACAAAATGTCCTCTAACGGTTAAAATTTGATCAAGACCACCATTCGCGAAACTCGCAAAAATTTGATTTTCACTATTTTGAATTTAGTATCTAGCAGCTAAAGAAAATGTCCTCTAAGGGTTAAAATTTGATCATGACCACCATTCGCGAAATTCGCAAAAATTTGATTTACACTATTTTGAATTGAGTATTTCGCAGCTAGACATATTGTCCTCTAACGGTTAAAATTTGACCATGACCACCATTCGCGCATTTTTTGGTTTAATAATAATCTCGAGTCTTAGAAGCTAAATCGAAGTACAGATAAGGTATAAATAGATATCCAAGCTAGAACAACGAAAACGGCAGGAATTTTCGTTAAGGTAATATTTTAACATATTTTAGGCTGAGGAAAAGGTATGTGTGCAATCGGCTTTGCCGATGTAAACTTCTTTACTTGTTTCATTTTAAAATTGAGTATATGCTGCTAAAATGAATGGAAATATCATTCTGAACAAATATTATGGTGCCAACGGGAATGAGAATTACATTTGAAAAAATAGTATACGCTGCGGAGAGGAGAAGAAAAAAATATTTTAAAGAAATTGGCGGTTATGGCCATATTTCGTCACTTCGTGATTGTGACACATTATCGCCTTTGTCAAGACTTATGTTATATGTATTACCACTTTCATCAAGATAAGGCCTGATGCTGTGTAGAGTTAATAGCGTGTTATGAATTATCATTTTAAAAGTTTCTACACTTACAAAAATATTGCTATTTTCCGGGTTCACTAATTTTCTTTGAAAAATAAAATGGGACGAAAACGGGACATTTTTGTAAGAGAATTTTTTATCTTTTACGAAACGAAAAATTTGTGGGAATGCAAAATATGCAAGGCACCATTTCAAGGGAATTATTTATCAAATTTAAAAAGGCACTTGCAAGAAGAACACAACGAGTTTTAAAAATATTTGCATAATACTTGCATTTAGTGAGTAAAAAAAACTTGAAAAATAATTTTTATGCAATTCGACATCATAATAGGCCTATTATGATGTCGATTTTAAAATCATAATGAAGCATATTATGACACTAGTTTTGAGAAAGTATAAAAAATTGTTTATACAAACAAAAAGCATGGCATACTACATGGTTTTTTAAGAATGAATTTCAAGGCGTGCAATAATAAATTTCAAAACGCACGCATTTCAAAAAATACAAGGCAAGGCGTGCAATAATAAATTTCAAAATGCACGCATTTCAAAAAATACAAGGCAAAAATAAGCAGAGCATACTACGAAGTTGTATAATAAAGAATTTCAAATTATGAATCTGTCAAATCAAAATAAAAAATTTCTTCACAATAACAAACAAACAAAAAACACGCTTTCTTAAATTTAGGTTAAAATCCAATTTGAAATCTTATTGCATAAAATATTGTTCGGCACTCGTGTCGAAACTCAGCTTTTTTCGCACTCGTGGTATTGTAAAACTCGGCTGCGCCTCGTTTTACAACATTTACCACTCGTGCAAAAAAAAGCTTCATTTCGACACTTGTATCGAAAATATCTATTATTTTCTGAGTAAAAAATAAAACTCCAAAAATAATTGTTATTTCCTGATCAAAACATACAACTTGACAAATTATTTTTATTTTTTTATCAAAAAATAAAACTAAGAATAACACTCAAATACCTACTAATTTTTAAAATATATTTCATATTGATTTTTAAAATTCAAAGTTCAAAACTAATTATTATTTTAAGTCCCTGATTGAATTATTTATTTCAATATTGTAAGTCTGTGATAGCTATTTATATTTACATAGCAGTTCCGCATATTTCAAGTGGGTATTGTAAAAGCGTGCATGCCGACAATTTTCATGTTACTCCTACATAGAAAATCACCCTACATTAACAACAAGCATTTTATGCTGATCAATGAGGATAAAACGCTTCGGCTACATAAGCAATCGAAGCCGAAAACGAATTTTCAATTTTCTGGTCGATCTAAGCACCAGACCAAGTACGAATGCTGCATTGAGGGCTCAACTGGCTGAGCGGTCGGCTATACAGTCGGCTCAACAGTCGGCCATTCTTACGGCTATAGCCCTTAGACCGTCCCTCTCAGTTGGTAACCCTCGCCAACAGTCGTGAAGACGCAGCAAAGGGGCCAGACATAGCGCGGAAGAGAGCGCTATAATGGCGAAGACGAGGGGCAAAAAGAGAAGTGATGGTGGTAGGCGCTAATGCCACCAAACTTCGGAGGCATATAAAATGCCTCCAAATAAACCTCCACCGCGCAAAATCTGCCATGTATGTGCTGGATAGGAGGTTTCACGAAGAGGAGCTAGATGTGGCTATGCTACAAGAGCCCTGGGCAGCTCCTCGTGAAATCCTTGGTTTGCCCAAACGGGAGTGTAAGGTAAGGTACCATATCTCACACGTACGCCCTCGGGCCGCATTACTGTTTAGTAACAGAATTAATGTCTTTCCCATTACAGAGCTCTCCACCCGAGATCTGGTGGCAGCCATAGCGGACGTGCCCCGTGGGAAAGGAATAGCCAAAGTGGTAATAGCCTCCGCGTATCTTCCTGGAGACACGGAAAAAGTTCCAACACCGGAACTGGAGGCCCTGGTAAGCTACTGCCGCAAAGGGAATCATCAATTGATAGTGGGTTGCGATGCAAACGCCCACCACACAGCCTGGGGTAGCAAAGACATCAACAACAGGGGTGAGTACCTACTACATTATATTAGTAGCAAGAACCTGGTAGTGGCGAATGTAGGAGATGAACCCACTTTTATGAATAGCATTCGAGGAGAAGTTTTAGATATCACCCTCGCTACCCCATTCTTATATAGCTCCATGTCCAACTGGCACGTCTCGAATGAGGCCTCGATGTCGGATCATAGACATATAAGATTCGATATACAGGCCGAGATGACACTTTAATCAGTTTACAGAAATCCTAGGAAAACCAACTGGGAACACTTCCGTATAACACTGGATGCGGAAATAAACCGTTCTACAACCCCAATACTAACGTATGAGGAACTAGACATAGAGGCGCGAAAACTCCAGACTGCGTTAACGCACGCATGGGAACAGAGCTGCCCACTAAGTATCCGCAAATCCCGAAGGAATGTCCCCTGGTGGAATAAGGAACTAGAGGAATGCAGACGAAGCGTGCGACAACTATTCAACAGGGCAAAAATCACAGGTGAATGGAACGCCTACCGGCAAGCCCTGACTGAATACAACAAAAGATTGAGGAAGTCAAAGAGGACTGCCTGGCGAAAACACACCGGGGTAATCGAAAGCCTACCGGAGGCTGCTCGGCTCCAAAAAGTACTCGCCAAGGAATATACTCCGGGAATATGTTCACTTAAAACTCCCTCAGGAAACTTTACCAGCACGCCAGAAGAAACGTGCCAGCTGCTTTTGGAAACTCACTTTCCAGAGTGTTCACTAATGGGTAATAACCCCAATACCCGTTTGCCATCATACACGGGTAACAGAAGGGACCTATGTCTAACTGGTAAAATCTTCTCGCCCAACCGCTTAAAATGGGCTGTCCTGAACTTCAGCCCTTTTAAATCTCCAGGCATGGACGGAATACGTCCTTGCATGTTACAAGAAGGACTTCAGACGATAACAAGCTCCCTCATAAGGATCTTCAGGTCGAGTCTTTACCTCAATCATATCCCAGCGGAGTGGAGGAGAAGAAGGACGGAGCAAACGCCTAAAGCCTATCGCCCTATCAGCCTTAGCTCATTTTTCTTAAAAACAATGGAAAAAATGCTGGACAGATATAACATATAAGGGAGACATCATTGAATGTCATTTCACTGAACTCAAATCAGTACGCGTACCAAGTAGGGAAATCTACCGAGGTCGCCATTCATAACCTAACTACTATAGTAAAAAGGGCTCTGGCGGCCAAGGAAATTGCCCTTGGGGCATTTCTAGACATCCAAGGGGCTTTTGACAACACCTCCTTTGATGCAATCAGAGATGGGATGAAGAGGAAGAACATATCGCCTCTCATAATAAGATGGACCATATCCATGCTGAAAAGCAGGAAAATAGAAACACAAATAGGCAGCGTTACCAAGACAATCAAAGCCACGAGAGGCTGTCCACAGGAAGGAGTGCTTTCACCACTATTGTGGAACTTGGTTATAGACGAGCTGCTAAAAATGCTGACAAAAAATACGTACATTGTTCAGGGATATGCAGACGACGTTGTGATTGTCGTGAGAGGAAAATTCGATAGCACAATAAGAGAACGTATGCAAATGGGGCTCAATCTCGTTCACAGGTGGTGCTGCGACAAAGGGCTGACGTTACACCCATCAAAAACGGTACTTGTACCGTTTACTAATCGCAGAAACTTCAACCTGGGAACTATATACCTTAACGGTACGCCTTTAGAGCTGTCTAAGACAGTCAAGTACCTTGGGGTCATCTTTGACAAAAGGCTGAACTGGAATGAGCACGTAGACAATCTCATCAGTAAAGCCACAAGACTGGTAATGATGTGCCAGCGGTTATACGGAAAAACCTGGGGACTATCGCCGAAACTTGTTTTCTGGTCCTACCAAACAATTATAAAGCCCGCTATTACATATGCGGCGCTGACCTGGTGGCCAAAAACAAATCAAGGAAAGACCCAATCTGCCCTAAGTAAACTCTAACGTCTAGTATGTTTTGGAGTCACGGGGGCAACAAAATCATGTCCCACAGCGGCAATGTGCGCATTACTGAACATAACGCCTCTCCATATAACTATTCAGTATGAGGCGGCAAGAAGCGCACTTCGAATCCCCAATGTATTAATGCTACGAGAAGGGGATCTCACGGATCACCTAAGCATCCTAAGAATGGTCTACCATGAGCCTTCGTTTCGGATGCGGGACAGCTGTGAAAAACAATACATCTTCCAGAGGACATTCGAGGTTGGAATCAGATCACGACAGTCCGTCCCGATGGGAAAATATCCCTCGGTGTGCCAGGCGGAAATACATGCCATTGAGCTTTGTGTCAGAGAATGCATGAAAAGGCGTGTAACAGGAGCGAATATAGCGATCCACTCTGAGAGCCAAGCGGCACTAAAAGCCCTACAATCCAATGTGATGGGCTCTAAACTCGTGCTGACTTGCCTACACCTTCTTCAAGAACTCTCAAAAAGTAACAGAGTAAAGTTACTGTGGATTCCTGGCCATGAGGGATTCGAAGGAAATGAAAAAGCAGACCAACTGGCAAAGCAAGGTGCTGAGTCCGACTTCATAGGACCAGAGCCCTTCTGCAACGTCCAATCGAGCTACCTTCTTGATGTAGTAGAGGCCTGGAAGTGAAGAAAGGTTTCCAGACACTGGGCTATGCTTGAAGGCCTCAGACAATCGAAAAACCTTATTGCACCTGGCTGCTTTAAAGCCAGGGACATACTAAGCCTTAGTAGACTCGATCTAAGTCTACTCACCGGATTTATGACTGGCCACGGACCAGTAAAATATTATCTGAAGAAGATAAAACTATCTGACAAAGATAGCTGCCGATTCTGCGAAGAACAGAGTGAAACCACTGTACACCTGCTCTGCGAATGTCCGGCAGTCGCTGTTAAGCGACTAAAATACCTATACAAGGCTTTCATTCAGCCTAGTAAGGTAAGAACTTTTAACCCCAGATCAATCTTAGGACTAATTAAAAGCCTAAGACTGAGCTGGCGTTAACATCAACACAGGATAGCACAATAGGCCACCATTGGTCGCAGTGCGCAATTGTCCACACAAATAATAAATAATAATAGGTAAAACAGTCCTTCTTAACCCATTAGTGCCCAGAATTAAAATTTTCGAGTTTTGTTTTCAAAGTTTGAATAAATAGACTTCCCACGTGCGCGCTGAGACTAAACTCGAATGTGCAAGAATAGAGCAAAAGAGATTGTATCTCAGTCGTCATACTCTCTTTTGCTCATATTTGGCTTCTGTACCACTCTCAGAGCGAAAATAAGAGTGGAATCCCGGTTGGCAACTTCAGTTGCCAGTGGGCACTAATGGGTTAAATGCCCTAATAGTGCCATAACTTTGAATTCCAAATTAGGTAAGTTTTTTAAGGCATATGGACTAAGTTTTGGACTTAAGACTGAATTCCAATAGCGCAGGAGCTGCAGGAAATTTCCTGCTGCAGGAGGTGCAGGAAAAATGCAATTTCCAATAATGCGTGTGCATGAGCATGTCATTGCTGCGGTTTTGAATCTTAACCTGACTCAGTACATTTTTAGCTACTCTTTTACTCGTCTTATTTTCTATGAACGGCATGTAATATTCTCTTTTACTTAACAAATAAATAATAGAAATCATAAATATAGTAGTACCAAGTACCTTAAAAAAGTACTCAATATTTTCTACAACACTGTTATATTCCTTTATTAAACTGTTACACTCAGCTGTCATGTAGCTCACGCGCAGGAAATATTCAATTTTTCGAACTCGTGCGTGTGCATGAGCATGCAGGAAATTGATTCGAACTAGCTCCATATCTTTTCATGTGTTGAATGTTTGCAGGAATTCACGTTACGCAGCTCCTGCGCTATTGGAATTTGGCTTTAATTTCGACTATCAGGTCCGTTCGACTTTTAGGGCGATATTAGGTCAAAAAAACTACTTGCTTTCTTGCCTTTCTGCCCTATCCCAGTGGGAAATTTCGCCCTTGGGGAATAAGAAAAAGAATGCATTAACTCATTACAGAACACATTGCTTTCATCCACATTGATGTCCTACGATTTTCGCTCATTCCCACTCACGAAGGAAAGACATTCCTCTGTAATTAGAAAAATAATGTGTTGGCTGAACTCACCTCACGACGATTCTTTGTATTACCAAGTAATGAAAATTATAATCAATTGCTAACCATGGAAATAAGTAACACACATTTTTGGAATTTATGTTTGTTTATTTATTATTGTCTTTTTTTAACTTTAAAATTAAAAATATCAAACCAAAAGGTTCGCGAAGCTCGACAAATTCATTCCGGGCTGTTATGGAAACTGACACAGAATTGAATCGGAATCAGAATTGAAATCAATATCTGTTTCAAATGGTGTTATGAAATAGACACAGTTTTGCTTGTTTTGAAGATAGCAAAATCGATTTTCGAAGACGGGAAAACCTGACACTTGAAAAATGCTATAAAGAAAAAAAAAACAAAAACTACAATATGTGTTAAAAACAAGGTCAATGTTGGCGGTCCCCGTGGCTTAGTTTGCTGCGATGTCAAATTTCAATGCGAGAAGCGCTGGGTTCAACTCCCAATTGGTTATTTTTTATTTTTTATTTATTTTTGATTTCCCATTACCGTGGTATCACAACGAACCGATAAGCGTCCTAAGTGCGTCACCTTTATTGGTGGCAGCCAAACTGTGGCGAAGCTTGCAAAAAGAAATGAGCTAGAGAATCGGGTGGATGATAACGTCTGTTGTGGGTGGGTCTGCAGAATTTAACGACACCACGAGTTGCTGCCATAACAAGTCCACAAGCGGTTTGTCCCGCTAAGTAAGCCCCTTGGCCATGCCCGGGTGGTTTTCCATAACCTCAAATAGCATAAAAGCCTGAGTCGCATATTTATGCGTTCCCTTTAGTCAAAAACATTAAATACCCAAACAAATAAGAAAATATATTCAAATAAAGTATTTACTTTTATTTCTACTAAAAAAAAACCAGCCGGGAAAAAGTCCTCACACAATCTGGCGACCAATTCTGTCAACTAACAGCTGCTCGGTTTAAATCAGACAAAAAAAAAATTAATCTGTTTCTGTAACACCGAAAAACAATGCAAACCTGATTTCGAAAATGAAAACAGTTTCAAAACTGAAAGTCTGATTCTATAACCCCAAAACGAAAATGTGTTGATTTCAAATCTGATTCTGACATTTGTCGGTTTCCATAACAGCCCCGATTATTTTCGTCCATTTGGCCATCAAAAGAACATTCCGCTTCATCATTCGAAGTTCTCATGTGCTCCGTCCCCGCAAGTAAACGTTTTTCTTCTTCTTTAATAAGCCGACGATAGCGGCGTTTGCTATACATAATGTGACCCATGATACAAGAAAACAAGATAGCGCCACTTGAGAGAGGAAACGTCACAAACTCAAAATCGCGATTCGTTGTTGTTGTTTCCCATGTTAAACCGGCTTTTTACTTTTCGATGCGAATTTTTGCTTTTATTTTAGAAACTAGGTATAAAATTTTTATATAAATCGATAAAGAAATTTTTGAAGAAAAATAGAAAGTTATATTTCAAGTAAAATAAGAACTTTTTCATTTATGATTTCGCATTCAAAGTCTTGCATGCTTGAAACTCGCCACGCAGTTGTGTTTACAGTCGATTCGTTTCTCAGTTCGCATTCTCACTTCGATGCGATCACTTCGCCTTCGGACTGTCGCAATTTTTTCGAGCTGCTTCCATTGAGAAAGCTCCTTTTTGAACGAAGAAAGACCTTTTTGTGTTGAAAGCTATGATTTTAGTTTTCGTACGTTTGGTTATACAGTACTCCCGGTATATATGCATGCAAAACGTGAATTCACGTTTTTTCAGTAGAATTGTACTGAAATTATTTTGATTGCAGTGAATTATTTTCTAGTTTTTTGTTCAAAGTGTAAATTTTTCAAAAATTCCGGAGATGAATTGGAATCTTAAAAATGGCATTTTTATATATATATTTTTTTTTATTGAAAAAAACTGTGTTCTTGTTATAAAAAAGTTGTTGTTTACGTCTTTGTTGTGATACCATGATACTTATTTGTTAAGGCCATGAAGGTATATTTTTATTTTTGTCAATAAAATAAAGAAAAAACAATTTTGCTTTTATTTTATTTGAAATTTTAAGTGAAGATTTTTTAGTTAGGTTTGAGGTCAAGAAGATTTTTCAAATGCTTAAAACTTCATTTTGAAGATTTTTTGGACCACAATGAAGAATTTTTCGCCTCTTGTCATGGCAACACTGCACTGAAGTGACGCTATCTTGTTTTCCTGTATCATGAATGTGACCATTTATTTTTGGACAAAAAGTGGCGGGTTTTTTGAAGCTTAAAGCGGGCATGTTTTGGCGGGTTTGGCGGGCTCAGCAAATTTAGATTATATACGTTATAAAAATGTTGTTCAAAATAGTACAAAACAGTTTATTTCGTGTAACAATTTTAATATAATTTGTGAAAATGAGGTTAAAACTGGAATGATCAATAAGAAATGAATTATGTATTTATGAAATATAAGCGGAAAATTTCAGTATTCGTCAATCGTCAGAGCCAGAGCTATCTGATGCGGGATCTTTTTCTGGTTCCCCGGTATCGGAATCAATTTAAATTGGATTGGCAGCCGTATTAGATGACGATGCATCATCATCGGGTAGCAATCGCGGAATCGGTAATCGCTCATATTTCTGCACTGAAGATATTTGGCGGAGGATGTCTGGACGTGATATTAGTGTTTTATAAAAATCGATACAACTACTGTCGATATTATATTTTACGTAGAGAACAGATTCGATAGTTCGAACTTGCAGTTGAGTTTTCTCTTGTGACCAAATTTTATTCATTAGAGAAAAAATTCGTTCAACCGTCGCTGATGTTCCAGGGAGACAGAAAATATATGAAACATATAGTACTATAGATGGCACTTGGCAAAAAACGTGTGTGTTGAATTGAAGTAGGTAGTTTATAATCTTGTAACATGAACTTAAATTTTTGTTAAAAATCAGTTATATATAAGTGTTAATCAATGGTTTTTCATAAGAACTAATTTTATTTTTCAGCAAAATATGTTATTTTTATAAAATCAAAAATAATTAGTTAAAATTTTGCTCATATTATTGAGGAACGATAAAGCAGAGTACTCATGCGTCGAATATGACCGATAGTCAAAAAGTTTGAATTCCACCACTTCTGTGGTTGATATGAAATATTCAGTGATATCATAACTAAAATTGCTCGATACATAATTAGTGGCTCACGTACTTATTACATATCATGATAAATAGAATGCATAAACTAAATATTTTTGGATCTCTTCTGAATGAAAAGGGTACAGAATTGCATAAACTATCATACAAAAACTTAAAAAGTTTTACATTAAAAAGAAAACATAAAAAAATGTACAGGCAAGTATGTTTAGTTACAAAATTGAGTGAATACTCCAAAAATTATGGCATCACTAGTTCACCACGGAATACCCGCAAATTTAAACAAACAAGGCCATAAAACCAAAACCGCAAATTTAACAAAAACAAAGCCAAAAAAAATCGGATCGGACTAAACCCAAAAATAATTCTACCTGCTACCTGCAACAATCCAGAATAGACGAGGGCCCTACAAAAACCCAAAGCACGCAAACCACCACCACCTAAACCCACCCCTATTTGGGCTACCAATTTAGTATAAATAACATTAAAAGTCATAGATGTATTATTCATGTATTAGGAATCATCCTGATGAAGGCGGAAGCGAATTCGCCGAAATACGTATAGAATATACAAAATAAAGCGATTGAAATAAAAGTGAAAATTCCGAACCGTTTATTACTTAAAAGTTTTTCAACGCAGCAGACTCGCAAATCATATCACAATTCGGTTGTTGTTGTAAGTGTCCCCTATATTACTATATGGCTGCTATTTTGAATACAATTTCGAATACATGGGGATTTGATATCCCAGTGGGCAGGCCCGTGCGCACGGGGGATTCGATTAGTAATGTAACATGACATACATACTTGAGTTAAAAATTTTTAAAGAATTTTTGAAAGAGCTTGCGCATGAAGATTTTGAAGGCGGGATGGAAACTTTACGTTATGACTGGAATATTCAATTTAAATTCTCCATTTTCCCACACTTTTTTTCCTGCGACAGAAATCGATCTCGAGCCCTTTAGATTGCTATGCAAATACGTTGTCCACTACGCCAAAAAGAGATCCAATTCGTCAGGCTTATTTATGCTATGTTCTCACTATAGGGGTTAAGTTCTTAACCCGATACTTTAACTCAAAGCGTTCATATCAGCCTCGAGCGAGTTAAGGTTTACTAACGTTATATGACCCAGCCGGAAAGTTCACTTCTTCTGCACTACTTCCGAAGTGGTGAAAATTCAGACTGGGCTACTCGCATTACTAACCCTAACTGTTTATGAAGTTTGTTGGGAGATGGCCACTGTTTTCATTACATGCATGCGATAATGTCCGGCTTGGGAGTTTGACAACTAAGTAAAAACCGCGCAAGGTATATCATCGAGAAATTGTAAATAAAAATGGAATTTGCTTTATTAGAAATGTTTAAAGAACCTGAAAAAGCCAACGAAATATTGGAAGCAATAATATTAGAAGAACATTGCAATGTCCGCAGGAACAAAAGAATATTAATGGAGTTAATAGTGAAAGCGGCATCACAAAACGTTCCACGACCTGTGATTAAAATTTACATATCCAAATACGTGCATCCTTCCCCACTCGATGGTATAGATTTAAAGCCGAAAAAAGGTATGTTTTCATGATTTTTTGGTGGAGACATGAATAATGTTGGTATATTTTTTTCATATACATCTTATAGCTTAACCTCTAAAGTATATTTGGAAAAATAAAATTGGAACTATCGATAAATATATCGGTGGCAGCGATTCTCCGGAGGCGCCTCAAAAAAGTTGTTTTGCGGGGACCACGATTGAGGGTTAACGGATTATTTGAGAGAAGAAAAAAGCATATTTTAAAAGGATATTGATGTCCCGAGGTAAAATCGTGGCCTTTTTTAAACAAAAAATAATTGTTTTTTGGTAGTGTTTTGAAGTTAAAAATGCGATTTTCGCTTAAAAATTGAGGTTATTTTATTTTTTTTAAATAGGAAAAAATAGGGCCACGATATTACCGCGTATTTATGTGTAGAAAAATTAAAAGAACTTTTAAATCGATCGGTCAAGTAGATTTTGCAGCATCGTGTTCACCGACTTTAAAAAAGCCGTTTTCCACCAAACCGATTTAAAGTTTTTTTCCCCCAAACAAATGCAGTTGGACCAATTGCTTTCACACGCTGTATCTTTGTATCCCCTAGCACGATTTCCTTGAAATTTTTACACAATACTCTTGAAATGTTGCACATGCAGGAAAAAGTATTTAAAAACTCGACCCAAAATTTTTTGAAAACTATACCATCCCTATGGTGACCATAAATTGATATTGAAACAAGTAAGAAAGCTAAAGTCGGTCAAGCCCGACTTTGAAATACCTAGCGTCCCGACATTATTGGAGCATTATGTTTTGCCTCTTCATTTGTGGGCGTGACAGTGGGCAGGCCACATACATTTTTTCCTACACCTTTCATTCGCCTTGGTAAACCTATGTTGCGAATTTGAAGCTTCTACGCCTTTTACTTCACAAGTTACGATAAACCCTTATTTATGGGCTTATTTGTGGGCGTGGCTCGAGGAGAGCGACTTCCATTTTTTGCCAGGATATGTAATTTTTCGTAGTTTACCAGCACACCAAATATCAATGGAATGTGTTGAGTGGTTCGCAAGTTACAAGCATTTTACTGAAAACACATTAAATTCATTTGTGGGCGTGGCAGTGAGCGGATGTCTCCCATTTTTACTTAGGATCATACTCGGATCCCGATATACAGAGCTTAGTTCTGGCTGTTACAAAATTCGCACAAAACTAGTATACCAGCGTAGTAGTTACGCTGGGTATAAAAACAGAACAAAAATATTTTTTTTTAGTCTTCAACTTAATTTATTTAAATCTTTTACGAGGTTATCACAGAACGGACCTTTCAATCGGTCCAAGGATAGTGACGATCGAATTTGGACATTTACGCTTTTTTCCACTAAAAAAATTACGCAGAGCAAGCGCCTAAAAAACAGAACACCTCTGCAAAAAACAGATGTGATGGTCACCGTAACCATCCCCTTAAATAAAACTGTTTCAAATAAACTTTTCTGGATTTAATATGGGAAATTTTAAAGATACAATATTTAATATCGACTTATTTAAGTGAATCATGCTCTATATTCAACAATGTGAGATGAATTTCGAAAATACCTAAAAGTTTTATCTTTCACCAAAAAAATTTTTTCGAAATCAAAATTTATCTTTTTGAGAATACATACATATGTATTTACAAAAACACAAGTGTACGTACCCAATAAACACAAAAACGATAACGTGTTCGAATCGAATTCGAATCGAATTCGCGGAACGCAATTTTCGCGATATCGCGCTTTTATCGTATTTTGCGTTCGATTCGAATTCGATTCGAAGACAAAACGCGATAAGAATTCGAACCGTTTGCAACGAGCTCGCCTCGAGCTCGCTTTTTTATCGCGGATTTTAGAATACGCGAGCTCGCTTTTTTTATCGTGGAATTCATAAGAGCCTTGCCGACTACGGCACCCTAAAAGGGATTTTGAAGTTTTGTTGATATTTTGAAAAGTCCTCGAGGGCTCCCTGAAAAATGGCCCCAATGCAAAATGGCCCCAAACTGAAAATGAAAAAAGGCCCCAAAATTTGGGGTCGTTTTGCATTATGAAAAATTACCCCAAATCAAAAATTATATTTGGCCCCAAAATAAAATGAAAAAGGCCCCAAAAACAAAAATAGGTGTATTTTAATCGAAATGAAAAATGGCCCCAAAATTTTGTATTGAATAAAACAGCACGAATTTTAGGGCGATTTTTTTGGGTCATTTTGCATTTTTCAAAATTTATGTTACATTTGGGGCCTTTTTCATTTTTTGATTTGGGGTAATTTTTTATAATGCAAAATTACCCCAAAATTAAGGCTTTTTTTCATTTTTAATTTTTAAAATTCCATAACGGCCGTTTTATTTTCTAGTTTGGGGCCATTTTTCATATCGATTAAAAACACCTCTTTTTGTTTTTGGGGCCTTTTCATTTTATTTTGGGGCCAAATATAATTTTTGATTTGGGGTAATTTTTCATAATGCAAAACGACCCCAAATTTTGGGGCCTTTTTTCATTTTCAGTTTGGGGCCATTTTGCATTGGGGCCATTTTTCAGGGAGCCCTCGAGGACTTTTCAAAATATCAACAAAACTTCAAAATCCCTTTTAGGGTGCCGTAGTCGGCAAGGCTCTTATGAATTCCACGATAAAAAAAGCGAGCTCGCGTATTCTAAAATCCGCGATAAAAAAGCGAGCTCGAGGCGATCTCGTTGCAAACGGTTCGAATTCTTATCGCGTTTTATCTTCGAATCGAATTCGAATCGAACGCAAAATACGATAAAAGCGCGAGCTCGCGAAAATTGCCTTCCGCGATTCGAGTTCAATTCGAATTTCTTAAAATATTTGTGGTTAGTGGATACGAAACTTTAATTCTCGAAGGTAGTTTTGATAATTTGTTTCCAAATCGCATGACATTCGAGGTAAATATAGAATCAAGCTAAACTTATAAACGAAAAAAAGTCATTCATTTCAATTCGGCGAAGACGACGTAATGGGTAAGCAGACTAAAAATATGACTAGAAATCAAGAGGTTCGGTGTTCAAATCCCACAGCCGGTGGATTCAAAAGCGTGGTTATCAGCATTAGAACCGTTTTTTTTTTTTTTTTTTTTTTTTACTGAAAATAGTCTTATAATAAGACTGTTATTAGAATCATACATTAAATAAAAAATTAAAAATTTTTTTTTACTAATCGAATATAATCGAAAATTCGACAAAAAGGCGAATCGAATATGATTAAAAATTCGAATAAAGCGCGATAGCAAAACGATAGCAAAATACGAATCGCGCGCGATGCGTAAACGATAAAAAATGCGATAAAAATATGAATCGCGTAAAAAGGTGACTCCCTCACGAATTCGAATTCGATTCGAGCTCGCCACGAACACTCGCCGCGAAGAGTTTGCACGTCAAAACGAATTCGATTCGAATTCGATTCGAACTCGTTGTGCTTATTGGGTAGATGATCTCAGTACTAATACCCAGCAAAAATGTGCGAAATATGGTAGAAAACACACGGCATATTTTTAAGAACATCTATAGATAAGTATGAATAATTATGTTTATATATGTAGGCTCTTTGTGTTCTAGGTCCGAAACTATTGGAGATCAGGTTTTAATTGTCTGTGTAAAGAATTAGTACATTAAGGGTCGTAGTTTTCAACTCGGTTTAAAAGCTTCAAAAGTTTAAAATCTAAGGTATGTATATTCTTTTAGTCTTTATGCCAGTTTAACTTAACTAGATAACTTCACTGTATTTGAAATTATTAAAAACTTTTATATAAAGTGAATTAAGTTTAATTTTTAATTAAGTTTTGAAATTAAAAGAGTTTAAACCAGTAAACTCTCCTGAAGACTACAATTTGAAAGCATAAACCTCCAAAAAGAATGAACTACGTTGAATACTATGACCCTTAAAGTTTTAATTCATAAGTTACTCAAACATCGATTTGAAATTTTCACTTCCGGCTTACTGTACCTACGTAAAAAATGGAAATTTAGAATTCGACCAAACATTAAAAACTTCAACTTTTTTACTATAATAAACAACACTTTTTAGTTTTCTTTTTTTTTTAACAAATTAATTGATACAGATAATAAGCATACAAAAATTCATAATATCATTCTTGCTTAATTTTTAAAAGCTCAAACTCAGCAATAAAGCATCATAAGAAAAAAAATGGGTGTGTAGAAGTATAACTGGCCAGAGTACAAATAAAATTCACGACCTCACATCCGAAAATGCACTTGCATTTACGTAAATCTTCGTATCAATGGTATGAAATTGATGTCATTTTATACCTTGAATTACAGTGTTTTTGTCGTCTCACATTTTTTTTTTTTTTTTTTTGGCAAGGCTTGGCCGTTTTTTTATATACATATATTATATATTTTTTCTATTAAATACACATTTAACTTCTAAAAATAAATAAGATTCAATAATGTTTTTGAAATTTTCATTCGATTTTCAGGGGTTCATAAGTGCATTAATTACTAAATTTGAATGGGCGTGGCACAAAAATTGGGCGTGGCAGTATATCTATGTTAAGTTTTTCCAAAGGCGGGGGCACAACAGTAGCTCTGGCCCGAATTTCAACTTATTCGAGCCACCATTATAAAGGGGTTGGGGTGGTTTGCTTTTCACAATTTTTTCGAAATTTCTTAATTTTATGCAATGAAATGTCCTAGAGCAGGCAATTTGATTTTTGGCTATAATCGCTATCATATGTTGCACACGTCAGTTTTTGATTGATATCAAACTTTTAAGTGGCTCGGAACAAGGAATACTAACTTTTGCCAAAAAAGGCCACCTTAGTAAATATGTTTGTATAATAAGTCTATGTAATATGTTTGGTCTCATACTAGTTACGATTTGGACATTTTATATTTTTGGTGTTTAAATGCTACAAGCAATAAATTATAAACAATACTTTGTACATTTTTCGGTTTTTTTTTTTCGAATTCAAATCGAAATGCCAATGGAAATTTCCATATTCTATTTAAAGCTTTTCATTTTTTCAACAGATACCTCTAATTAACAATTTAAAGCTAACATATGTATTTTATGGCAAATAGCCTTGTTAAAGCAAATGCAAAGTTCTTGTGACATGTATGGGAGAAAGTATGAAGACCAAATAATATATATATATATTAATATATATATTATATTTTTCAATTTCAATTCGGACTATTCCGCTGGCGGTTATGAACAATATGCCCATATGCCCAGTAATAACGGATAAATATCACTCAGAAATAACAAAAACAATCACTCCGTGGGTGTCCAATGATAAGAAATTAGAATAGTGTTATTTTAAAAAGTAAGAATCCTCGTAAAGTCCAGGATTTGTGTTGGTGGCTTTCATTTTTGTTTTTTCCAGTCAAACATAATAGTGAAAGGGTTTTTTTCGTTAGAAAATAACGGTTAAATTTAAAACGAAAGCCTTATTCTTGTTCCATCGTTTTACGGGTATGACACTTTATGTTCAATTGTGGGCAATATGTTCAATTGAACAGTGTTAAGATATTAGAAAATGTGAACCATGTGCTTTAGCTTGATAATAAATATCAGTAGTTATTTGCTTTACTTAAAGCATAAATTTTGCCATATTTTTGGCACATATGCACATTCATGTATATGCTAAAAATTGAATTTAATGGCCTCAAAGAAGTTTGTTTAACCTAATTGTTGTTCGTGCCGTTGCTGCTTCTGTTGCTGCTCCTGCTGTACTTTCTGTTGCTTTTGATAAGTTTCATATCTTTCCAGATGTAGAACTGTAGAAGCGAAATGCCTTTTTCTAAATCAGCTGCAAAGAAAATTAAAAAAGCCTGGACTTTTTTCTGATCGCGGTGCCATTGCATGGAACTTGATTCTTGTGAGTCACCTTTATCTGCGCAGCAAAAAAACAAGAAAATTGTAATTATTCTTCACACAATTATGTTGAAAACACACCAAAGCCAACAAAACGTTTTTTTGACGTACAGCAAAAAACACTTTTCGACATAACCCACACCAACGCCAACAAATTTGTCGAGCTCAAACAAAATCCAAGCCAACAGCTTTCTGCATGCTTTTTTGTCGAAGTTCCTGTTTTGCTCGTGTCGTTTTCGCAACGTAAGTTTCTAATAAAGCTGGATAGAGGGCGTTCTTCCCTCGTTTCATACAGTGCAGATTTCGATGTCCGTATATTGCAAGGGAATATGACAGTGCGTTGCGCCGTGAGCTTACATGAGATTATCGACGTCGCCGAGCATGCGCAACGTTTTGTCGAGTTCGGTGTGGGTTGGCTGTATGGAGTGCCATGTTCAACGGCGTTCGAACAAATGCGTTGACCAACAAAATGTTGTGTCGTACTCGGTGTGTATTGCTAGATAAGAAGCAATATACTTTTGTCGAATTCGACATGAAACAACGTTTTTTTGGCTTTGGTGTGTTTTTAGCCTTAAAAATTAAAATTTATCACAATACAGCTCAAACTCGATCTTCAATCAGATTGAAAAGGGAAAGTCCAACATCTTATCTCTATGAACTTTAAACAGTCAAGAAAACCCCATAAATAGCCCCAAAAATTCTTCTCAATGAATTAGAATCTTGGTGGTGTAATTATTGTTTAATCTACATAACGTTGAATTAATCATTTGGTTGTAAAAAAAAAAATCGTGGAGATTTGATTCAGTCACGTCTGCCAGTCTCTCTGTTTGCCTGTCCAACAAGAGTTTTATTTTAATATTTTCAATAAAAACATGTTTTTTAGTACCTTAAAATATCTGTTTATCGATAGCAATTTTAACTTTTGAGAGCTTGGGCTACAAAGTAGAGCTGGGGAAACAATCGTTTACATTTACATTAGCATTGGAAGGTGGTGCTGGCGGTGACAGAGGGCTTTCCTTTTTTTTTTGAATGGGCAGATTCCTAACACTGCCCTTATTTAGATTAGGGCGAGACTTGCTCGATATTTCATTTTTCGATTTTCAAAATTGTCTATAGTCAAAGTTATCGAAACTATCGATTCTGGGAACTATCAATCATACCTGGGCAGTCCAATTACAAAATTGTAATTGATTACACACTTAATTACAATTACTTGTAATGGTAATTGAAGAATATTGAATTACAATTACTTGTAATTGTAATTGAATTTTACCAATTACAATTACAAGTCATTGTAATTGAGTGTGTAATCCATTACATGAAAGTAATTGAAGCATATATAGTAATAATTACATTTTTGAAGTATTGAAAAATATTAAAAAAATATATAATATATAAATATATAATACATAATATAAATACAATAAGGCGGGCACGCCAATGGTGCATATATATGCACAATTTAGCCGACCTACCTCACATCGCTGAGGTGGTCAGAGTGGCTAAGGTGTTGGTTAAAGATACCTGATGATGAACCTGTAAGCTAGGTTCGAAACCGGTCGTATCGGCTTTCCACACTTCTCGGCAATTTATGTAAAATAAAAATTTTTCAATTGCCAAATAATACGTTTTTCACTATAAAGTGAAAAATGAGGGACCAAAAGCCCAAATAATAATTAATGAAATATGAAGATGGTCAAAAATAACAATTTAAGTATTTAAGTTACGGTTTTGAATTGAGATTGTAAAATGAGTCAGTGGCTTAGAGTAAGAATGCTTAACTAACACGCGATGGGACCCGGGTTCGATTCCTGGCAGATGCGGTTTTCTTTTAAACTTTTCAAATTCAGCACAGTTGATTTTATTATAATATTATGAAGTTGACAATACAAGGCCGTCGGTAGTGTAGGGGGTAGTGTGCTTGATTCGTAATCCGACGGATGAGGGGGGAAAAGGAAATATAGGCTCCATCCGTATGGGGCGACTGCAAGTTGAGCAAATATATGCATCTAATGGTATAATTAATGGGTTGTTGACCATGCGCCAATGTGTCTCGCACGGCTCTGCTTTAAGACAAATAGCCCCTTTTGCCTTTGATAAGAAAAAAAAAATACTTATACTTACTTTGTGAGGTAATCGAACCCTCATCCGTCGGACTACAAATCAAGCACGCTACCGCCTACACTAGTTGTACTTGTAATTGTAATTTAAATATCTCAATTTCAATTACAAATAATTGTAATTGAATATTCTTTCAATTGCCATTTTAAGTAATTTTAATTTAGTGTGTAATCAATTACAATTTTTTAATTGGACTGCCCAGGTCTGATTTCCTTCAATCATGCTATTAATGTAAAAAAAAAATATACATAAGTATGTATTGGTATGCCGTCTTACTGTTACAGTTTTTAGTTTATTTTGATATGATTTCATTTTAAGGATGTGTTTAAGAATGAATTCGGAGACACGTTTTCTCGCGATATTTATGGGCGTATTTACATGGATGGGCAGCTGCCCCCGTCTAAATATTTTCAGCCTATGTTTCCCAGGAGTAACAAGACATTAGACAAGGCCGCCAAAATCATTTTTCAGAAGATAAAACAAAACCTATGCGTACATGTGACAACACCTATGAATATTCGAAAAAATGTTACCATACATAAAGCACAAACTATTTGTATCTTCTCCCTCCCTAATTGAAACTCTTGATACGCCAATGGCGATATTTGTTGATAATAATCGAACTCAACTTACCGTGCATGGTACTTGCATCCATGGCTCACCATCAATTTGCATTGGGAAGGTCTTCTTGGTTTTTATAATCGCCTCACTACACTGGGCCAAGCGTCGCCCGGACGCTCGTAGGCCCGTTCGTACTTGACCCATATGTAAACAATTCTCGAGGCCAATTACTTCAATAAGACGATCGCCAAAATCTGTTATGAATAAAACGTACAATATATGACAGTTGGATAAAATAATCGCTGACCGAGCTGCATAAAGTGATTGGAAGATATAGAGGAAAAGACAGAAAATGGACTGCCAAATCTTTTGATTGTAGTGGTATTCAAGCAGGTACGCAAAATTTGCGCCCTCGGAAATTTCGCGAGCTCGCAAATTATTTTGTATGAAAAATATTTCTTCTTCTTTCACCACAGTGAGCATTGAAACCAGCTGTTTTTGCAAAATTTTTATACACGCTTTGCATAAGGGTCGGTCAAGCAATAGTACGAAATTTCCGCGCTTAAAATTTGCACCTAGCTATGCCCGAGCCTGCTTGAATACTACTAGTATCAAATTACCTTGTGTCGCTACCGAAAGATCAACGAAATTGAAACTTGCGTCAGAAAGCTCATTATCTGTGGACTTCAGCTTTTTGTCTTTTCGAAAGAGACCGGCACTTTTTCGTATACGTTTCTGTGATAAATGTTCACCCCATAAATTGGAGCCACCGTGCGTGTAGGGTATATTTAGTAAAGCGACCCCCTGTAGATGTGGGCCGTTCGCCAAATCCAATGAGACGCCATCACACTGTAATCAAGGAAGGCAATAAAATTTTAAACAAAGTGTTAATGCGTATGGCTATTAACCCTCTAATGCCACAGTTTTTTTTTTCAATGAAAAGATCAGATACGACTAGTTTCGGGTAGAAAAACATGAATCTGAAATAATACTTATTCGTCTTTTTTGGTAACTTGTTCGAAAAAAGTCCGTCTAGAGACGGAGCCAGGAATTAGAGGGTTAAAATAACAGACTTTAAAGTAGATCCTAGTTTGTGGTTTCCTTGTTTGCATTTGTTTTATTCGAATTGTGGCGTCTTTTTTTTTTTAATTTATCCTTCTTTCTTAGGATGGATTATAAGCGGGGAAAACCCACCGCTATAAAAAACAATTCCCGCTCCATTATGTGTTTAAGTGGAAAAATTGAGGAAGAATTCATTTGAACCTCATAACCGCCACATATACTTTTCCATGGAACATGACGGATCGCAAAAGTTCCTAGCATGCAATAGACTGATAAGGTGGCGCAAAAATTGTCACTTCATTATACCCGACACACTCTGTGTCGAGGGTATATTGCGTTTGTGTGGTTGTGTGTAACACCCAGAACCATTCGAGATAGACCATACAAAATATATATAGAAATGATAAGCGTCGCCAGGAGATTCGATTTAGACATGTCCGTCTGTCTATCCGTCTGTCTGTCTGTCCGTCTGTCTGTATACAGTTATCTTATCGAAGGAGTTGAGCTATCTTGAAGAAATTTGGTATGCGTGCTAACGGGGACATGAGTAAGAACAAGTGGACCTGATCGGACCATTTTTAGGGGTACCTCCAGTACTAGAGTCTGTTACGAAAACAACAAAAACTGCTCTAAAATCGGAGTTTTTCAAGACATTTTGATGAAATTTGGTATTTGAACATGTTTAAAGGCAATTACTATGAATTCAAAAAATTGGGCGTGGCAGAAGGGCGTTTTTTGAAAATTCTCTCCTACACCCGAAATTCAAATGGGACTTGAACGAAAGTTGGCACTTATGCCTCGTTTGTAGCCACAAACATCCTCCCCAAAATTTTTCTTGAGCGGTCCATTATTAATGGTACCTCCAGCAATAGGGTCTGTCACAAAAATCTCAAAACTGCCCCAAAATCAGACTTTTTTGAAATATTTCAATGAAACTTAGGATTTGAACGTATATTTAAGCCTCCGATTAGAATTCAAAAATATTGGAAAAGTGGGCGTGGCAAAGGGGCGGTTTTCATAAAGAAATTTAACAAAAGTCGGTATATGGGGCTTCTTATGGCCTTAAACACCTCTTGATGTTAAAAATTATTCCAACATAAGTGTCTGTGTCGGATATTCTATTGTCAGGCTCGCCTGACTATAACACCCTTACTTGGTTTGATTACTAAAAGTGTGTGGAACAGGTTTGATGTTGCTAGTCTTAATGGGAACATATATTAGGCTGTGTTGGGAGTCACGCCTTGACTCCAACATTAAGTTCTCCTCCTGCTCCACCTTTGCAAACTCATAGAAGTGTTTGAATGTTGTAACACAAGCGTCAGCACATCAACCCGGCATGATATTCGATACTTAACAATAACAAAAACAAGTATCATGCCCAGCGACCAACGATGAGCGATCGACTTGGCAGAAAGACAGACTTAAAGAAAGAACAATAAAAGACAACGACACCAGCAACGCGGAAGTGCAATTCAGCACTTATGACTGGGTCAGTTGTTCTTTGGCTAATAACTGGGTCAAATGTTCTGTGGCAATAGTGACAAGAAGTGCATCACATCAAAATACTATTGCGACAGAGTCAAGTCAGCACTTTCACTGAATATAAGCGGAGTCTCGATCAACGGAAAAGGAGACTGATTGTGACCGTTCCAGCAGAAGTCTCGTCTAAGCGCACGTACTAACACGAAGCCACGACTCTTAGATCTAGAATAGGGAAGTTTTAAGTAATTGTCAGGAGCTAGGATTCACATATATTTCTGTTAGACATAAGGATTACATTTTATAAATAAAAGGATTGAACATTGTCAATCTTGACTTTTATTTAAAAGGAATATAGGATTGTATGACGTGCGTACCTACCCAAGTGCCACGGCGTCATACCTTTTAATCCCCATATCCCAACATTAATTGGCGCAGCCGGTATTCGACCGATTTTCGGTTGGATTCGAATCGAATATAAGGATTTTCAAAGAATTATCCTAAATCGTTGGTGTGATTTGACATTGAGCATAAGAGTCAAGCTGAGACGGAACCTTATTTGGTTTTAAACACTGGTGAAATCAGAACCGCATTAGCAAAGCTCTAAGCTCCGTGATCGAAAAAACACACTCGATTGGGTTGTTTTTAACGAAGAAAACATTATCGAGTAACGTTTTTAAGCGTACTCTGAGGGTGTTTCTTCGAAAGAAGATTTTTATTTTTGAAAATTTTAAGTGTAAAAAATTTTATTTTAAGTCTTAATGTCAGGACAGAAGTATATGTGAAGAAATAAAAAGCAACGGTAGCAGCCCCAAAAATAAAGAAAAGCAGAGTAAACAAAAAGACGACGTGAATATTGGAAGAAGCAGAACAATGAAACTGGTGAGTGCATTAAAATATATTTTTTTCACCTTGAGTCCCGTTTGATAGAATTCTTTTTTTGCGCTAAAGAAATAGAATTATTAAGGAAAAATTACAATTATGCGAAAACGATTCTGACGCGAATCAAAGGAGATAAAATAAATTTTATAATTAATAAAAGATAACACAGTGTTAGTATACCCGCAATTAGTATCAATATGACGCACCAACTACAAATAGATGAAGTGATGGATAAGGTAAATCGCTTGGTGCCATGTTTTATAGAAAATTTGGTACAGATATGACCGCGGAAGTTTTAAAATTTTTTACAGGATTAGAATTGGTCAAGAAAGCTTTAAGTAACGTAGATTCTGAGACTGTTTTACTCTGCATTAAACAAAGACTGATGGGGAAAATTTTTATCAAAGCTAATCAAATTAAATTCGGTAGTATTGACGAGTTAGGAAATTTCATTAAAAAATAATGTTTACCACGTCGAAATCTTGAAATTATAAGTACTGATTTATCGAACGCAGAACAAAAAAAAATTAAACAGCTTCAAATTTTGGTAGAATTATTGAGTCTTTACTTAATGAGGCAGAAGAATTCATCAGAAACTCATGGAACAATGTAGAAGCTGTATCAGCACTTAGCGAATATAGGAATTTAGCGACAAAGATGTTTATTTTGGGAATAAGGGATCCATTTATGCGAAATCGCTTAGAGCTATTTAAAAATCAGTCAATAGCTGATTTAATAAAAATATCAGAAGAATCAGAAGAACTCAATGCATACGGTAATAAGTTTTCAACTCAAGTTTCAGAAAAAAATATTCGCTGCTCTTATTGCAATATTGACGGTCACACAAGAGACGATTGTCATTTAAGAAAGAATACACCATACTGCGATGTTTGCGGGCAGTATGGGCACGAAGTCAGTACCGTTTGTAGAAGAATTAGCACACAGCAAGTGAAATGCAATTATTGCGGAAAAGAAGGGCATATGGAAATTAAATGTTTTGGCCGGCTTAGAAATCTATTTTGCAATATATGTCAAATGAAAGGCCACGAAAAAAACAAATTTTGTAAAAGGAGGCAAGATAATTGTAATATGCAAGAAATTCAGCTCCTGAATAGAGTCTCCGGCGATAAAGAGATTAAATTAAACGAAATTAGTCAGAAAAGATATGAACTAGAGGAGCTAGATTTATCAAAAATTTTGTTAGACGATGCAGTTGAAGAGAAGAATAATAAAAAGTCTAAAAAAATAGACGGTAAAAAATAACTTTTACTTAAAAAAGCGAGAAAAAATGTTACATTTAGAGATACAGTAGATTATTTTAATGAAGACGGAAGCTTAACGTCTCAAAATAATGAAAATGTTAATACGTCGAGTATTAAGGAAAGTGTCATTTCGCACTGTAGAGCGATTAAACACATGAAGCCAGAAAAAACACAGGAACTGGTGATGAATAAAAAGGAAGAATTGTCAGACGAAGCGTTTGTAGTGTTTCATAGTCAACAAGCGTTTAATGCAGAAATTACATTGTTGGTAGACACTGGGGCAGAAACGAGTTTAGTTAGAATAGAATCATTAAAAGACCCATCGAGCATTGATGAATCAGAGAGAAGAAATATTTCAGGAGCATTCGGAGGCTCTATATGTACTAAAGGTACAATAACATTGACTTATTCGAAAGACGCTAATTTAAAATGGAAATTCCATGTTTTGCCGGAGGGGTCAAAAATTCCAGCAGATGGCTTAGTAGGCCGAGATATATTTCAGAATAGAGCTGTTGTAAACCTTATCAAGAAAAATATTTCGCTTTTCGATAACGGAAAGCAAATAGCGTGTTTACCATTTATTGGTGCCAAAAGCGACAGGATTTTTATGACAGAGACAGTCAGTATCCCAGCTAGAGCCAGTAAAGTGGTGAACTTTTGCGCGAATAACTCGATAGGAGAAACAGTTGTCTATAAAAAGGAAATTATGCCGGGTTTGGTCAGGAAATCGCCTGAGATTATTGGAAGAAAAGGAGTTGTACCTATTTTTAACAGCAGTGAGGTTGAAGCTAATAGAGAGTCAGGTAGTAAAGAAGATTATAAATTCGACGAGGAAGTCGACAGAAATCGTTATGGTAGTTTAATGAACAAGAGAGATGATGTTTCAATTAAAGAAGAAAATTCAAAGGATATTTTTAAAGACAACCCACTGAGTAGGCTGCACAATTCCCCAATAAAGGCACCGGCTTTACCCTCGCAGGAAAATAAAGAAAAAGTAAAATATCATGAGACGAGAAGTTTAAATAAAAAAATTAGATTTTAGTGACAGGTCAATTATTTTCAATAATCCAAATATAATTAGAGAATTACTAAAAAAGTCTTTTGATACAGTGAAAGCAGTCTATAAGAATTTTTTAAAAACAGTTGTTCTTATAAAAACAATTTTTAAATGGGATGGCGTGAACCGTAACGAAAAATCGAATACAAGCAAATGCGAAATTTCAACTTTAAAAAAGAAAACTCTAAACAAGATATTTGCGTACAATTTTAAAGTGCCGTAAAGAGTTCTCTAATACAAATCAATCGAAAAACAAAGATTTTTATCACTTTGGTGAGGTCTTGCCGTTTTTAAACTTTATTATGACTAGGAATTTCTTTTTAACATCGCTCAAGGCGATGTATAAATAAGAATGCCCTATCGAAACGAAAAAAAATATTTAAAAAAATCGGATATCGCGAAAGCTATTTTGAAGTCTTACAGCCACGAATACTTTGAAGAAAACCCGGTAAACATTTTGTTTTAACTAAAGTCTTTGAGCAGAAAATGAAATCAAAAGAACTGAGTTGCAGTAGGGACTCGAGGACCGTAATTTGTATATTTTTTAATATGTTTTTTAGACAAGCTTAGGCACGAGATGTACTTGGTGGAAATAAAACTGGCCCGACCAGAAGAACGAGAAGGAAGAATAACAACAAAAACAGCAAAAAAAATTGGTAAGTATTAACAAGTATATACAGAATTACTTAATAGCTGTATATATTCAAGAGAAAGTAAATTAAAGACAAATATAGGTACTTTTGACAGTATGAAAACACTGTAAGCCATTTTAGATAAAAAAAAAAAAAATTTTTTTTGTGAAAAATTTTTTTTTTAATAAAAAGAAATGGAGAAAATAATAGTTAAAAAGATTACCTTTATTAAATTTGAAAAAATGGATGGATTAAAACTAAATTTCTATAAAAAGAAAAACAAAAACAAAACAAAAAACAAACAAAACATTGTAAGAAAATTGAGGAGTAAAATAAAGAGAATTATTTATATATATTATTTAAAAATATTACCGAGAAATTAAGTAAAAGATGTAATAATCGAGAAAATTGTAACAAAAGAAAGATAGATGTATATATTAGTTTAAAAAGAGAGATTTTACGCAGGAAATAATAAATAGTAAAAAAAGTTTTGATACAAAGCTTTATGTAAGAATAGGAACAATTATAGTATTAAGGGCCCTCTCCAGCTCTGTCAGAAATGAAAAACTTCATATAAAAAAAAGCTTAAGAAATGCTGAAGGAATTTTTGTGTCAGAAATTTTCTGTTAACAGTCTCCAGTTCGTCAAAGAGTAGTTTCTGTTTTCGCTCCCTTTTTTGCTGTAAATAAAACACGGTAACACAGATTTTTCTGTCAGAAATATTGAATTTTCCGTTCTTTCTGAAAGGAATTTTGACAGCAAAGCCAAGTTCGAAAAAAATTAAATGGATTTAACAAGGTTCAATGTGTAATTTTCAGAAATGGATAAATGAAATCAATAATTTTCGATTATAAGAAACGTCTTGACATAAAATATATAGATATATAGATTGTCACTATTGCATTAAAAAATGAAATTATGCTACGTTTTTCCCTTAAAGGAATATTTAGAAAATTCCTGCTGAGATTCCTTACAGAGCTGGAGAGGGCCCTTTACACAAAAATGTAACGAAAAAATCTTATGGGAGGGGTTGAAACTAAGTCAGATAGAAATTAAGAGAAAATCAAATTTGTAAGAAGAAATAAATAAATAATAGTAGTATACAAAAATGTAACGAAAATATCTTATGGTGAGGGGTTGAAACTAAGTCAATAGAAATTAAGGGAAAATAAAATTTATGAATAAATAATTATTATAATATTAAGTTCTTAATATTGATAAAGTGAAGAGTAACGAATTAAAGGAATAAGGACAATACCCATGTATATGTTTGGAAGTATCTAAGACTGATTTATGTAAAATAAATAACAAGAACGTGCCTTTCGTTAACAACAAGTCTCCATCAACAACAGGCAAAAGTCTCAAAATTGCCTCTCTTCATCAATAGTCTCCAGCAATAACAGGCAAAAGTATCAAAATTGCCTTTCGTCAACAACAAGTCTCCAACAACAACAGGCAAAAGTATCAAAATTGTCTTTCGTCAACAAGTCCCCAGCAACAACAGCCAAAGTCTCAAAATTGCCTTTCTTCTTCGCCACTACAGCCGCGTGAAGATAAATACTTCGACATCAACTCACCAATGCAGATAATCGACTTCTTTAAGAAGGGGAGAGAAGGGAGCCAACAATGACTCCCGGACTGAAACATTTTGCACCGATCAAGCTGCATCTTCAAGTCTAATTACAAGGCCAAATCAAACTTGCACAGTTACACAATCATCACAAGTTATTCATTCACGCTGACATATCCAGATCGACGAAGCTATGCTAACAACAATTTGAAGTCGAAACAGCAGTAGCCACTATATAAAGCAAATGGCACGTGGCAGAAAAACAAGCAAAACTGAGGGTTATTTTCATCGCTAAGGTCGCGATTTTCTTCAAAGGGGGAGGGATGTTGGGAGTCACGCCTTGACTCCAACAGCTGGTTGAATAGTCTATTGTTCATAGTTTTTGGATTGCGAAATTAGTTAATTATAATTATTGATTGGAGTGCTTTTAATTACGATTTGGTATCTAAGAAATTCGTAAGTAAGTTTGATATTGTATGTACGCATTTTTAAGAATATGGGCAAATCCAGACTTAAGCGAAGCTCCTTTCCATATATAACTATATATTATATGTCACTGAGGAGCCGTTTCCATTTTGGCTCTTTTCAACACGGTCTTGGGTACCCATCAAAATGAGCATTTTTCACTTAGGTACTCATCAAAAGTATTTCTCTCTCGCTAAAGGTATTGTTTATATTCTTACGTAAGAAAGTATTATTAGCTTATAGATAACTATTTTTTTAAAATTGTTTATTTTCGTGTTCTGTTTTCTGGGATTTTGCAGTTCTTTTAGAAGTTTAATTAAGGTTTCAAATCTGTTCCCCCCGATTCCCCTCTAAGTATTTATTTCCTAGTATTAAGGGGGTCTTCTCATTGAGCAACTTTTTTTTCGACTTTTTTTTTTTGCATTTATTTATAGCTTGGGTAGTTGTGAATATGCCCCTAAAAGGATTTTTTGAAATTCGAAATAGTTAAGAGGATATAGCCTTCTTTGTCGAACAAGATCTGCGCTAAAACGAGTAATTTTTGAGTTGCTTCAAACTTTAAACGCGTTTATATCGAAACCACGTTTTTTGAACTGGCGTCCATGATATCTCCAGTTCAACTGAACCGATTTTCATGAAACAAAGTGGAATCGACGCAGAATTGTCACGATTCTCGGGTGAACCTCGACCATAATTTTAAAAATTTTTTTACTATTATTTTTTTTACACTAAACTACAAAAAAAAGCCCGAAATTGAAATTTTTTTTTTAATGGCCGCCATTTTGTCCAAAAAAAAGCACAAAATTAAGCTTGAGGTTCACCCGAGAATTACATCTATACTGATTATAACCCCGTTTTTTTTCCATTTCGGACGCTCCGGAGACCCGGAATCGTGGCCGCCGTGACGGCACCTTTTTTTTTCACCACCAACTTTGAAGTCTCATTACTTTTTGAACAGCCCACGTATCGAGGCAAAAAAATTTTTTTTATTTACTTTGAACCTTTTGTAATACAATAAATAAAAAAAGTTTTCAATTATTCTTTGCGTTTTCAAATAAGAATTTTTTTAAAAAGGGTCCAAAAAACGGGTTTTCAATGAGAAGACCCCCTTAATACGAATTTAATTTTTTCCGAATTTCTTAATTTGAATCCCACAAGCGCTCCTTCCAAATTTCAATGCTCTGCGACTTCTGCTCTTATTTTTGCCGCACGATATATGGAGCCCAGACCACTGTGCCGTGGTTACGATATCGGTCCTCTGGGCAAAGCTGACGTTCAACGTGCAAAGTATGTATTTAAGCTAAGTGAGAAATATAAAAAATGCTATAACTAGTACAATTTATTGGGGTACTGTCTGAATTTTTCCTAAGAAGGCCACTAAAGAGGCGGCACTAACTAGGCCCATGATGACGTCAGGATAGAGTTTTCTGTGCGGTTTTACACAGAGAAAATTACATAGGCCCTGTCTAGATTATTCATGTCATCGCCAATGTAGGAGCGATTCTACCCAGCGCCAAAGTAGGGCGAAGATAAGCCTGATCGAGTCAAGATTTTTTAGTCCAGGGCCTGTCTAGACACAGCAAAGATTTATCTATCTATGTGTATTGTGGAAAGTCTAGCTAGGCCCAAGACAATCTCCAGACTTTTCCAGCCAGGTTTCCCTAACTTTGTAGCATTCTATCAGAGAGCTATTGATTGCCAAAACTTGCCCCGTCCCTGCCTTACTAGTTATGTATATGTTTTCGAAAACCTTGCAACCGTTGATATTTTGAGCAAGTGAAGGCTTAATAAGGACTTCAATAGCATTATAAGCTATATGTTCTTAATCTTAAAAGATACGACAGCGCTTCAAATTTCGCACCCCGATTAAATGGACCGCCACTTGAAAAATTGCTGCAATAGGGTCAAGAACAAATAGTAATTCAATTTTGCTTCCTTTGATATTCTACCTTTCATTTTCGTGCTCTGAATTAAACTCAAATTTGCTTAACATATGCAAAAACACGCGCCAAAGCTAACAAAATGAAACGTCCAAGAATGCAGAAGACAGGGCAAAAGACGGAGCAAATAGATGAGTCTGTCACCATACTGGAATTCGTCCAGCAACGAAATACAATAACGTTATCAGCTTCACCACAACATTCCTGGCCAAGTCACACTAAGCAGCGTTGCGGCACGACTGAACACGTTTGTGCACTTACCACAATCTCAATGTTTTCATGCAGATTCTTACAGGAAGCGGCAAATGTTTCCGAGGTTGCATACTCGAAATACCACAGTTTGTTCTTCATACGGCTATTAAATTTATGAGGATTTTTTTCACGTTCCAAATGAAACTTGACGCAAATTGCAGCATCCTGAAATTGAAATGAAAACATTGATTTGAAAATAAATTCTCAATGATTTTCAATCATTCATCCCTAGTGGTTTCTAAATCACAGAATGACATTTATAATAAGATTATTTCCATAAAAAAAGAAAACATGAAAATGTGAAAATGTCTAAAATTTTTTATACAAATATTATTAACCCTTTAAGGGGAAAAGATGAAAACACAAAAGCCTCGAAATCTACGAAGCACTTTTCACTGTATGTGTTGGAGTGTGAGTGTGTAACCGCACAGCAGAATGTGGGACCAGTCCGGGGAATAGTTCCCGGAGTAGACCAAAAGCCACTAGGACTCATCCCGCATAATTTGCATATGCATGGGCTCAACTGACGCATTTAACATTGCGTTGTCCTAGGAAAGCAACTAGTCACAGTTTTTGCACATGTGGACTAGACCGGGGAGTATATACAGTTGGCTCGATTTTGGGTCAATTTGTATTTTTGTAAATTCAAAGAAAAAAAAAAAGCTTTTTTATTTGTTTTTTTTTTATTTTGCTTTTTTGTTTTTAAAATATTTTTTTTACTTATTTTTTCTCGCCTCGGCCGAACCTCGAACCACTGATCTCTGAGTTGGAAAGTCTGCGTCTTAACCATAACGCTAAACAAGCAAATTTAATGTGTTGATCAAAACGCTAACGTGAGTTTTTGGCTGCTCAAGTTTTTGTGAAACGCGTGTATAGAATTTTTCACTACAAAAAAATTTTATATGCGTGCCACACGTAGATCGAAATTGAGCAATTTCAAAAAATTTTAGAACAAATTTGACATTTGAAATTGAGGCAATTTCAATTTTGTTCTGAAATTGAGCAATTTCGATCTACGTGTGGCAGGCATATTAGTTTCAAAATAAGTATTTAAAAAAAATTAAATTGTGAAAAAAATGCTTACAAATTTAGGAGAAAGTTTTTTTGTTTCAAAATAAAGGGGAGGGGTGAAAGGATGGAGCCATGGTCCCCTCCGTGAAGATGATATTTACTTGAAATTCGAGCCATAAGAATAAATAAAAAAAATTTTTTTTCAAACGCCAAAAAAAAAAATTGACATTTCATAACATAAATGTTTACACCAGCGTTGCCGCGACCAAATATTTTTAATAGCCAAAAATAGAAAAAAAAATAGCCAAAATGCATAGAAAATAGCCAAATAAAAGTTTTATTTTTGTAGAGGAACTAAAACAATTTTTCTTCATTATTTTCATATTAATATATAAGCAAAATAAAACAAAACATAATTCTTCCAAAATAACTTAAAAAACGAGTAACAAAAAGTATTCTCATTGCGGACGGTTCTTCTTAAGGCCTGACAATTGATAATAAGTATTTAAAAAACAAACCATTTAAGAATCTTTTTCCTTTGGTAGAAGTTCTTTTGCTAGCATTATATTATATTATCGATGGTTTCCATATCTCTCTATTATACAAAAAAGTTTTTTTTTTTCGCGTGTACTTTTGTTTTTGTGTGGCGGATCCAATATGGCTGACTTTTTTCAAAAATGGAAAGTGGGTGATTGGGACAGAGGGAGAGAGGGTGATGGGGAGAGGGAGAGAGGTAGAGAGGGAGAGAGGGAGCGAGGGAGCGAGGGAGAGAGGGAGAGAGGGTGAGTGGGTGGGAGGGTGATATGGTGAGAGGGAGAGAGGCTGAGAGGGCGAGAAGGAGAGATGGTGAGACGGTGAGAAGGAGAGTGGGTGAGAGGGAGAGGGGGAGAGAGCGTGAGAGTAAGATGAGAGCGTGAGAGGGAGAGAGGGAGAGAGGGAGAGAGGGAGAGAGAAAGAGAGAAAAGAGGGGAGAGAGGGAGAGAGGGAGAGAGGGAAGAGAAAGAGAGAAAGAGAGAAAGAGAGAAAAGAGAGAAAGAGAGAAAGAGAGAAAGAGAGAAAGAGAGAAAGGGAGAAAGAGAGAAAGAGAGAAAGAGAGAAAGAGAGAAAGAGAGAAAGAGAGAAAGAGAGAAAGAGAGAAAAGAGAGAAAGAGAGAAAGAGAGAAAGGGAGAAAGGGAGAAAGAGAGAAAGAGAAAGAGAAAGAGAGAAAGAGAGAAAGAGAGGGAGAGAGGGAGAGAGGGAGAGGGAGAGAGGGAGAGAGGGAGAGAGGGAGAGAGGGAGAGAGGGAGAGAGGGAGAGAGGGAGAGAGGGTGATGTCGAAGCGATCGTGGGAGGGTTGGGGGTTGGTGAGCGAAGCGAACAGGGGGCGAAGCCCCCTAGTTTAACTTATTTCTAATTTTTGTTTTAATGAGCGATAGTTGAGAAAATTGCCTTTCTTCTGCAGCAGAGCTATAAGGCAACCATAATATATCGAAAACAAAATCTGACAATTCTTTATAGGCATACTGTCCTATTTGAATTTTGAATTTTGGAAAAATGTTCAAAGGGAAATTGTGAAACTGTGCTACCACTACAATAAATAGCCAAATGGAAAATAAAATCGTCAAATAGCCAAAATAATTATTTGAAATCAAAAATAGCCAATTTTGGCTAATAATAGCCAGAGCGGCAAAGCTGTTTTCGACCCTAAGCCCGAAGAATTCAAACCAAATTGAAAAGAATAAATCTGTTTTAATTTTAAACTTAGATTAAATTAGACCCCCCTTAATCATAGCGTGCCCTTGTGTTTACCTGTTATTGTTATATTTACTAAATGCATTAAAGATATTTTTACACGCATGCTGTTGTCTTCAAAACCTTTAGAATCTGCACATCAACATATTTTGAAGCATAAGAAAACAAATTTCGATGACAATGCACAATTTTTAGTCTTAAGGGAAAATGATAATGTAGTCCGAAGCTTTCGTTATGACATTTTTTCGTCATCTGAATACGAAAGCGATTGTGATAGTGATTAAAGTATTCTAATGTTATAATATACCAAAAAATAATTCCTTTAAATACAATATAATAAAATAGTATAACTTCTCCGAAGCAGGCACATTCCATATACAACAAAAACTCCCTTGATTTGTATGGGGGTGGGAGATGGGCGTGGCTGATTTTGATGAGATTCGCGGAATGTTTCTATTTTGTTTATTGTAAGCTACACAGAGAAAAAAATCAACCAGAAAACTGGTTAAATCAAAAGGAAAAACATACAAAACGGCTTCAACAAGGAATATTTTTAAATTTAACAATTTTTCTTGTTGAAAAAATAAAAAATTTTCCTTTTGAATCAACCATATTTCAGGTTGAATTGAAATGATAATTTTCAAAAATGGATTTAAATTTAAATTGTTGAACCAACCACGGACATAGTTGAAATGACAAGATATTTTTTAAAACAATTCCAAAAAAAAATACCTATACAAGAAGAAATGTCAAAAAAAATTTAATTAACGTTCAAAGCAAATGGCCATAGAGCCCTCTGCTGAACATGACCCAAAAAATAGCCATCGGATGGACTTCATCCGATTTCGTCACTCCGTTTTGGTGACTGCTTTCGCAATGCTTAAAAAGTTCTAAGATGAATACATATCTTATATGTCTTATTTTATAAAACAAATGAGAATTATACCGAACGAAAAGAAATGTAATTAAACATATTTCCTTTCAATTCAACCAAAAATGTTGTTGACTCAACCATTTTTCTGTTGAAATTTTTGTTCTGCTCGAAAATCAAAAGGACTGTGAATAACAATGCGCCCTTTTAAAAAAATCATGGTTACGTTCGCTCAGTGTATGTGCAAAATTGCAAGCCATTCTGACCCCAGAAAACAATTTTGTTTAAAAAATTAAATATGGGTTGCATGGTGGGTGGGTGGTGGTCGGTGGGAGAGGCAAAGCTTGTTGAAAATTCTCACCATAAGTAATCATTGAGCTTCATTTCAATAACTTTTTAAAACAATACAAGTTGTCTTTGGGGTCCAAAATACGGCCGAAAATGTACTAAAACATATGAGATTTGTGTAATTTTAACCGTGAAATTCAGTGCTTTTACCAGGGGCGGACTGGGACTATGGGCAACCGAGCAAATGCCCGGTGGGCCCCCAGTCCGCTGTGCTTTTCAGCTGTTAGGTTGTTTTTCTTAGGTAACAGGGCCCCATTTACAAACGCCGGGTGGGCCCTTTGACCCACAGTCCGCCCCTGGTTTTGCCATCTCATATTTTTTTCTTTGACAAGGCCGGGCCGGTTTTTATTTTATTTTTTGTGTTAACTACACATTTATATTTTAAAAATAATTAACATTTCAAAAGGTTTAAGAAATATTCATAGGATTTTCACGGGGTTCATAATAGAGTCCGACCGAACCTTCGGTTTCGGTTTCGGTTCGGCCACCGAATCGTCCTAAATTTTCAGTTTCGGTTTAGGTTCGGTTTTAGCTCGGAAAAGGCCGAAACCGAAACTTTCAAACATATAATATTTTAGTATTTTGAAAAATAAGAATTTTCACATGTTACTGTTATGGAGTGGCTCTGGGATAGCGTAGGAGATGCGTGCTATGCTGTTGATCCCAGGATCCGAGGATCGATTTCCGACCCAGGCGAAACGGAGTGTAACGTTCCAAGCCTAGCACTTGTTTTTCAAAAACTCCACTGCAACATAAATACATACATACTGTTATGGAAATACCAAAAGACTTGAAACAAAACTTTGTACAACTACTTAAAGTGAAAAAGCCTTAATTTTAACAATGTTAATTCGGAGTTTTTGTTTTCTTTTTTACACATAATACTGTTATGTTTTTTTACATTAGTAATGTATATGCCTCGGAATTTGAATATGTAAAAAAAATGAAAAAAAAAAAACTATAAACAACAAAAAATAGTCAAATAATATTTTAAAAAATTCAGAAAACAAATTCAAAATATTAAAAAAAAAAAAAAAATTCAAACAAAAATGCAAAAAATTCAAAGTATTCAAAAAATTCACAGTCAAAAATTCCAAATTAGTTCGATTTAGTATGCCTTTTAAAATGTTGAATTGTCAAATTAACAAAAAAAAGCATACTTCAGTGAATAAAATATTCAAAAAGCACAGTTAAATGCAAAAAAATTAAAATTATTCAATAAATTCAAATAATTCAAAAAAAATTCAAAATATTCAAAATCCGAGCTCTAGTAATGTATGTATGTTAGAGTGGGTCAATTTGTATGGACGAGAAAATTTGATAGGGAGTATATATATACATATACATATTCAAAATTCGAAATTTTTTGAAGTAGAAAAATTTCGATTGGGAAAAAAATTAAGCATATTATTAGGCTGTTTTTTTAAAGGCAATTTCAATACATTTCTTTAGATTGTGAATATCACAGATTGGTCTGCAAAACTATTTTGTTGTCCATCCGCGGGACCATTGTACAAAATTGAGAGCGCAAAGAATCAAAACTAAAATGATTTCTTTTTTAGATTGGTCTTGCCCATTTTGTGTACAATTTCAACGTAAAATAGAAAGGCTACTTTGATTTTCTATGAAGGATCCACCGATTCCGGCGCACATACAAGGAACTGAGAGATTTGTGCAGCTACCGAGTGTGCAGCGGCGAGTGCAAAATACGAACGCAAAATACGATAAAAGCGCGATATCGCGAAAATTGCCTTCCGCGGACATGGATAAATCGAATCTCCTGGTGACGCTGATCATTTCTATATATATTTTGTATGGTCTATCTCGACTGGTTGTGGGTGTTACACACAACCACACAAACGCAATATACCCTCGACACAGAGTGTGTTTGGTATAAACATGTCCTAATCTAATCTCCTGGAGCCGATGATTAAGTATTTCCAAACCAATTTCTAATGGGATATCTCGACTTTTATTCAAAACATCCGTAATTTTGGAAATATGATTATTGTTTAGGTACACAAGTCGACAAAATGAAAATTTAATTTGGTTTCTGGTTTCTAATGGTTGTGTTCTGGCTCACTCAATCAGATTATATCTGGAAACCCAATTTTTTTTTTTAAGTTTGATTTTGTGGTCAGGAGGACGATATTTGAAATTTTCGCGTCAATTTCTAGATTTTTCTCAAAATCTCAGGAAGTATGTATGTGCGTTTTGCATTTTATGTATCTTGCTTAAAAGAGGAAGAATGCACCTTTACAACGAAGTATCGTGTGTTTCAATCAAAGTTTTACTTCAATATCTATAGGCCTTCAAATACTGAAAATGTGGATTTTTTTGAATATTTTCGAAATTTTATTTCAAATTCAAAATGCTTCAGGCAGAAATCGTCGAACATGCATTCAAACCGCTGCCGACGTCCGATTTCGAGGAAAATTTATATATAGAATAAGTGAAAAATTTTAAGAATCTTGGCACTTAAACTTTTTCAAAAAACTGATTACAACTAGTCTAGCTTGGGTTTAGTTCCAAACTGGTACAATTTTTCATTATTCAGAAATTTTATGTTTCCAATTTGTGATTTCTTTTTATTCAATAATCAAGAATTATGAAGTATGGAATAAATTATAATAAAAAAATCGAAAGTAAATAATTTTTTTTGCCGATCCCTGTCCGAAACTTTAAATTTGATCCTAACCTGGCCGTTAGTTTTTACGCAATGTATATTTAAAGAACTACAACGTAAAAATTTGATGCGTGTGATTGAACGAAGTATGTTTGTGAGAGGGTTTGCAGGTAATTGAGGATACTCACCACACCGACGGAGAAGTAATTATTTATAATATTATATGGAACGGTGCAATCCTTTTCAACGTGCACTTTAATGGGTGGTTCAAGACTGCAACTACCCATGGATGGAATGTTGCTGTTGTTTGTACTCGCTGTTGTCATGTTCGTTATTTTGCTGTGTGCTACCGGTGCCATTGAAATTGGTGACGTTGACGACACTGCAGAGGTGTCGGGTGCATTTGCCTCAGTTGGTGTATCACTTGAAGAAAAGACAACATGACCGCAATCACTTTCATTCCTCGCTGCAATTGATTGAGTTGCTTGGTTGATAATCGATATTGGTGGGAGTGATGAATTTTTTTGAAAAGAAGTGCTATTGCCATCATCAGCAAAGTTATCGTATTTGTCATCATCATTATGGCTGTGACTACTTGCATGCTTCATTGAAGTTGATGTGGTATTTTCATGGTTTTGTTTTTCCTCTGATGCTATTGATATCTCTGTTGGCGTTTTAATTGTTGTTGGGGTTGATGTTTCTGTTGCTTTTGTTGTCAAATCAAACGTGAAATCATTGCTATTACTTTTACAATTGTTGCAGTTGCGTTTGTCATTTGGATTGTGAGTTTCCTTGTCTTCGTCTTCTTGCTCTGTTGATCGGGGTTTCTTGTATTCTTCCTCCGATTCATTTTCTTTGTGCTTCTTACCATTTTCATATTGATTCGCATTGTTGAATATGCTGAATGTGTTGGGATAATTGATGCAATCACTCAACGCAGTTAGCGTCGTTTTCAAGCGTTTTGTCTCAAATGTTGACATTGATATGCTCTTCGTCGCCCGACCAACAGTTTCAC
>CM035806.1:62868981-62882984 GCA_020466095.1 Chlorops oryzae
TATGACAGTTTGACTTTAATATAACAGTTTTATACACGAAATATTACAATTTCGAAGCAAAATTGATATTCGCGAAAATCATATGTCTACATTACATGCACGAAGTGAACGATTGACCGCTGTGAACGAATGATTTTACTCACGATAAATGAACTAATTCGTTCAATCATTCAACTGAACGAGATTGGCAATGACTAATAAAAACTAGACCAATATTATGAAGTATTAAAGAAGTACACAGAGAAAACGATACCACATAAAATGGAAGAAAAACAATAAGATTTCTCTAGGTTTTTATCAAGAAGATGTAGTTTTGAAACATATTTTGAGAACTAAATTTTTTCAAATTTTGACAATATTTACAGATAGACATCCCTTGAAATTCATATGTATTTTGAATATAAGCTGTCTATTTGGGATCTTATCAAATCTTTGATGTAGTTTTGTGTCAATACAAATAAGAAACAGGTTTAGTTTAACAAATATGACAGTTTGACTTTAATATAACAGTTTTATACACGAAATATTACAATTTCGAAGCAAAATTTATATTCGCAAAATCATATGTCTACATTACATGCACGAAGTGAACGATTGAACGATTGACCGCTGTGAACGAATTATTTTACTCACGATAAATGAACTAATTCGTTCAATCATTCAACTGAACGAGATTGGCAATGACTAATAAAAACTAGACCAATATTATGAAGTATTAAAGAAGTACACAGAGAAAACGATACCACATAAAATGGAAGTAAAAACAATAAGATTTCTCTATGGTTTTTATACAAGAAGATTGCCTTATTGAAACCATAGAGAAAACTTATCGTTTATTTTAACGAAAAATTGAACGAAAAGTTAAGAAGATAGCTGCTTAAGTTTGATATGAATTCTTGTAAAAAACAAGGTCGGCGGGTTCGATCCCTGCTCCAGCGACCGTCGTTTTTTTCTGTTTTTTGTTTTTGGGGAAAAGTAGATATTTTAACATTTACATTATTTGAAAAACAGAGAAATAAAAGAGTTTACCAAGCTTTTTATGCTTAAAAAATAAAAAAAAAAAGATTATAGGAATTTCTTGAAAGAGCTTGTGCGTGACGGTTTGGAAGCAGTGCTGCCAACTTTGAGTATTTTACCCTATTTTTGGGGGAAATTGATTTGAATTGGGTATTTTTTGGGGGGTAAAAAATGTTTAGGGTTTTTTTTCGGGGAAAATGATAACTGAATCCAATTTTTTTTCATTCATACCGCATAAAATTTTTTCGCTTGCCCTTCATCCGAAACTCGCTTGCTTCTTATGCTATGTTCTCACTAGGCCGGGTTAGGGTTATCGGCGAAACCCAGGGTTTCAAATGTCAAAACGTCACATGTACCGATTTCTCTCCGGTGATATTCGATACATGGAAAAGCTAACTTGTATCGATGCTTCTATCACATCTCTACTAACGCCAATATAACGAAAAACGTTACATGCATATTTTTCTAGCGGCCAAATATAAAAATGTCAAATGCAACAACTTCGAAAAAGTATTGTCAAAGATACTCTCAAAGGTGGGAAAAAGAAAATGATCGTAAAGGTTTGATAAATTATTCTTTTTCCGTTTTTATGGTTCTTAGAAAAATTTTTTCCAACTTTGCTTTCGATAGATTGGATCAAGCCCGATCTCACAAGGCAGACATATAGAGCCTATTGTGTATATTGTCGTATAACATGATTAGCTCATAAAAAGCGGTTATTGCTACATTCGAGATCGAAAAAACATATAAATGCTGTTCTAAGAGACAAATCTGGTCATCAAAAAACAAATTAGGATCAACATTCAAGCCAATGATGAAAGATGATATAAAAACTGCTGAACTTAAAATAGCAGCTTTCATTACCGAAGATTGTTCCATAAAAACGGTAGATCATATGGTTAGTATCCTACCCCAACTGGACCCTTCATCTGATGTTCTTTCAAAATTGAAACTCCATCGAACTAAGTGCACCATGCTCATCAAGAATGTACTAGGGCCGTGCATTCTTGATCAGCTTATCGAAGAACTGGGAGACTCCCCTTATTCAATTATTGTCGACGAAAGTACTGATAGTTCAAAACAGATATTGATGCCGCAAGAGGGCGAGAATCCCAGACAAGACGAGAGATTTCGTGCAAGAGACGAGACAAGAGAACGAATTTCGTGTCTCGAATCGCCCTTCTGCGAGACAAGAGAACTAGGGTCTCTTGTATTGCCTTGCCTTGTCTTGTCTTAAATCTCATCAAGAGACAACAACTTTTGAGTTGATTAAACTGGTTTTTGTTTTTACGGGACAAAAGTACCTATCATTTTCTGTGGAATGCTTCAAATGCGCCTTTAATAATAAAATTTATTAAAATAAAAAATTTAATAATGAAAATAGAAAGTTACCTTTTTTCCATAGCCACACTCGAGGATCGAGAACCCTCGCCTTCACGAGCTATAGACGAACAATTAACTCGCTGAGCCAACCCAGCATTACAACCTTGCTGCTACAAATGCAAAGTTTGTTTCACATTTTTAAAAATTTACCAGAAGTAAAAAAGACGCGACGAGACAAGAAACGAGACTCTCGTGTCTCGAGATCAAGTCTCTTGTCTTTAATGACTGAGACAAGACAAGGCGAGAGATTTTAAGCTACATAAAGATACAAGACAAGAGGGCAGCCTGCTCTCGCCTTGTCTCGTCTTGCGGCATCACTAAACACAGAAGACATTATGTATCATGCTTCGGTTTTTTTCTAAGGAAAAAAATGACGTTGTAACGAGCTTTTATCGACTTATTAATATCGTTGAATGTGATGCAGAATCAGTATATCATGCTATTAAGTTTCAGTTAGAAAAGGATAAAATTTCAGTTCGAAATATGGTAGGAGTCGGCGTCGATGGAGCAAGTGTAATGATCGGAAGGCATAAATCAGTAACTGCGCTTTTTAAAAGAGACTTGAGTGATTTGATTGTCATGCGATATGTTTGTCATTCCCTCCATTTATGTGCTGAAAAGGCAGCTGAAGTTTTACCTAGTCGGCTTGATCATTTTGTAAAAGGAGCTCATAACTATTTTTCAAGTAGTCCTAAACGCTGGGAAGAATGTTAAAAATTATATGAGGATATGAATCATTGTCACAACTGCAAAAAGATTCAAGGGCTCAGTGGAACCCGTTGGCTGGCTCGGTTTGATGCTATACAAACAATCTTGGACCAATGGGAAGTGTTGGAAAAGTACTTCTCTACTCAAAAACATAAATGTTTTGCAGCATCAGTATTGCATGATACGATGTCACGGTTGGCATTCAAAGTACTTCTGATTTTTTTAAAACATGAACTAAAAACAATAATTAAAATAAATACTCTGTTTCAAAGTGACAACGTTGAGCCGATGAAACTATTTGAAGATTTGTTCTTAATGTATAAAGATTTGCTTAACAAATTTGTGGTACCATGCACTGAGCGAAAACTACGGTTGTGTAATTTACAACGATTCGTAGTATACTACGACCGTAGTTATTTTAGAGCAAAAATGTAGTACGGACGTATTCAAACATGACTTTAATAGGCATGCGTATTCTTTAGGAGCAAATTTCTTTACACACGTATTTAAAAAACTTCTATAAAAAAACACGTAAAATAGTTTTCATTTGACTTTAAGTAACATATTTAGTCCACGCGAATTAGATTTCTCCGTGGCGTACGGGTAGCGTATTCGCTCAGCAATCCGAAGGGCTCGGGTTCAAATCCTACAGCAGGCGACTGAAATGTGTGAAAAATGGGAACTTTTCAAGCAAGTAGAAAAATATTAAAGGTAAAAAAGGACAGCTAGAATGAGAAATCTAGCTTTCCCCAACCGTATAGATAAGAGATAAGAGAGAAGAGAGGACCCATCCAGGCTTTCTAAAATGTATTTTTTTTGTTACGTAAAATATTAAGTTTTAAGGCTTTTTATTCCTGTAAGGTTTTTAAATATTATATACCTAAATGTTATGTTATTATTTGTAAAAAAAAAAAAAAAAAAATTTAAAAAAAAAACGCCTGACCGGGGATCGAACCCGCCGACTTGGGATTTGGTACTACTTTCGTATTTCAAGTTTTTTACTTCGCTTGTGGTTATTTTAACTACGTCCGTTAATAGAGCCAAATCATTGCTGTTCGTAGTTAACTTAAATACGTTTTTGTTATTTTTACTACGATTTTTAGCTCAGTGTGTCAATCACAAAAACTTAAAGATGCCGATTTGGCGAATTTCAACTTTAAGTCTTACGTTATGCATACGGTTGCAATAAATTTGGTTTTGACTTTGAGTTTGCTACTAAAAACATTAAAAAGGAGGACCTAGAAGATGGACGAGAGAGATGCAAAAGATTTTTGATTGTGCTAGCCGAAAATATTCAAGCACGACTGCCTGATAATTTATCAATACTTAAAAACATGACTGATCTTCACCCTAAATATGCCACATCACAACTTAAGCCCTGTCTAAAGAATATTCTTACTCAAGTTCATCGAACTGATTTATATGGAAATATAAATGACATCGAGTCAGAATGGAATAAATTACATAATAAGCAATGGTCAAATCTTAGCAGTTCAACTACACCTTTTTCAGTTTGATTCCAGAAAATGTAACAATGATTTCCGAAAGCATAAATTTGATTTCAGAAACACAACAATGACTTCAGAAAGCGCAAACTTGTATTCAGAATCGTAAAATTGAGTTCCGAAAGTGTAATTTTCAATTCAGAAACAGAACATTGATTTCAGAATGCGTTAATTTGATTTCAGATCCGTTAGTTTGAATTCAGAAATATAACATTGACTTCAGAAAGCGTAAATTTGTTTTCAGAAAGCGTAAGTTAAAATTGAGAAACTTAAGTTTGATTTCAGAAATATAACACTGATTTCAGAAAGCGTTAATTTGATTTCAGAAAGCGTTAATTTGAAATCTGAGGAGTAAAATTGAATTTGGAATGCGTTATATTGAATTCAGAAATATAACATTGATTTCAGAAAGCGTTAATTTCATTTCAGAAAGCGTAAGTTTGAATTCAGAAACAGAACATTGATTTCAGAAAGCGTTAAAGTGATTTCCGAAAGCGTAAGTTAAAATTCAGAACAATATATTTTTATATATAATATGTATTTACATTAAATATAGGTTTATATGCCCACTTGCATATCATGCAAGGCAAGTGCATCTGCCTGGAATGTAGTGCTGTGATATATGGCCCGTGCGCAGTCTCCTCCGGAAATCGTTAACTTTGCCTCGTCAATGAGCCCTTCCAAGTACTGGAGACGCTGCTCAGAGAGACCAGGTCTTTGGACTTCTGGAATTATCATATGGCCTTTTACAAAGGTCTTTATTTTGGACCATATTATCTCAATGGGATTCAACATTGGGGAATATGGTCCCAAACGAAGAACCTTTGCCTTACTATCCGTACACCTGGCCAAATCTTCTTCCAGCGCTGCGTGGCAAGGAGCATTATCGCAAACAACTACCAAATCCTCCAAGTTATTGCCAAGCTCCTGCCACTTCTCTGCAACAACGCCTATCCACTCACTGCACTTGTCCCTGTTGAAGGATCCGCGTTGACGTGACATTACAACAACTCCGGAGGTGGTGATTGCACCAATCAGGTGCACATTTGGACCGCGTGAAGCTGGTAGAAGCTGGACAGCTCGCTGTCCAATACGGGATCGTCCCTTGGTGTGGCGGCAAAACAAATTAAAATTTGTCTCATCGATCCACACGATTTGTTTCCCGGTCCTGACGTAGTTGTTCAGCTTCGTGACGTACGCAGCTCGTTTTTCCTTATTTTCGAAAGAGTTCATTGTCACGGGCTGCGAGTGCACCAATTTGGAGGTGTAGAGCCGACCTTCCAAGTAGTTACCTACAGTTGTTGCACAGAGCATAACGTTGAACTCCGTTCTCAAGCGATTGGCAATTTCCTTCAACGTAATGCTGCAGTTGGCCTCCACGTCAGTACAATATTGACCTGGTCCTCGCTTAGTTTCCTTTGCCGATTGCCGCCTTTTGGCAAAATCTGGGTCCGTCCAGATTTCACCCAACTCCAAGCGGTCTTATACGTTATACCCAGATTTACTGCTAAAGAAGCCCAATCATCGCCCCGGTTTGCAGCGGCAACGATTCTTTCGCGGTCTTGGTTCGTGTGAGCTTTGTATGTCCTTCGCTGCATCAGTTCTGAATCTGCAACAAAACAATACAACAACATAATATAAAACGTAAAACATAATATAAAAGCACAAAAGCGCTATTCTGGGTTATCGCTATTTTGGGTTGGTGACGATAAGGAGATGATCGCGAAAACTGAATTTCTCGTACTTTCTATGTACATAGGACTATGTACATAGGAATCGAAACGATACTGAAAAAGAACTTCGCGAAATTCAGTTTTTCAAACTCATCTCGAAATCGAAACGATGTCATTGTGTTTATTGGATATTCAATAAAAACCAATTAACTTACCATGAATTTCCTGCCGACAAATGGGACAAAGCGGATCCTCCTCCTGCAATATGGGTGCCAAGCAGATGGTGTGGATCAAATGCCGTCAAGGCAGGACTCGACTGACCTGCTTGGACTTCATCGATACGATGCAAATTGCGCAGTTTTCTTTTAGCTCCGACATGTTTTCCCAATTGATGCCAAGAAAGTGATGAAATGACCATTTCTTTCATTTGCCATTTTGACCGTAGCAATGCCTACTTTAACGTACAATTTTAATTTTCGAAATTCTAAGGACCTCAAGTCGGCGAGCAATATTAGCGAGAACCTCGCCCAAATTTCAAGGATTAAGGATTTTTTTTTATTTCTAACATGCTTATTCTAAATTGAAATTTACGCTTTCTGATATCAAATTTACGCTTTCGGAAATCATTTTATAGCTTTCTGAAATCAATGTTCTGTTTCTGAATTCAAAATAACGCATTCCAAATTCAATTTTACTCCTCAGATTTCAAACTAACGCTTTCTGAAATCAATTTAACGCTTTCTGAAATCAATGTTCTGTTTCTGAAATCAAACTCACGTTTCTGAATTTTAACTTACGCTTTCTGAAAACAAATTTATGCTTTCTGAAATCAATGTTTTATTTCTGAATTCAAACTTACGGATCTGAAATCAAACTAACGCATTCTTAAATCAATGTTCTGTTTCTGAATTCAAAATAACGCATTCCAAATTCAATTTTACTCCTTAGATTTCAAATTAACGCTTTCTGAAATCAAATTAACGCTTTCTGAAATCAATGTTATATTTCTGAAATCAAACTTACGTTTCTTAATTTTAACTTACGCTTTCTGAAAACAAATTTACGCTTTCTGAAATCAATGTTATATTTCTGAATTCAAACTAACGGATCTGAAATCAAATTAACACATTCTGAAATCAATGTTCTGTTTCTGAATTCAAAATTACACATTCGGAACTCAATTTTACGATTCTGCATTCAGTTTTATAATTCTTATTTCAAATTTACGCTTTCGGAAATCATTGTTACATTTTCTGAAATCAAACTGAAAAAGGTGTAAGTGAAGTATATGATGATTGTGATGCTGCAGGACAGAAACGGTTTAAAAACATTGCAAAGTTTGCTATGGCCCTGTTAACTCTTCCAATTTCCAATGCGAGTGTGGAGCGCGCATTTTCAATTTATAATATATTTAAAAACAAACTTAGGAATAAGCTATCAGTGGAGTTACTACAAAGTTTAATGATGGTTAGATTTAGTTTGCAGAGAAACTACGGGTCGTGCGAGATTTTTACTCCATCTGCGGATATGTTGAAAAAATTCAACGTCCATATGTATGATTTTAAAAATTCTGACACAAATGAAGAAGACAATGAATTTTTTGAAATGATCAGTGAGCTGGGAATCAACGTTTCATTATAATTCATTAGTAATTGATAAAATTTTGTAAAAACATTGTAAATAAAACATTTTTTGATTGAAAGTATGTAAATCGCACTGTTTTTTTTTCTGTTTATAAAATTATTAAAATTTTTAGGGTATTTTATTTTGAAATTGCCTGAATTTAGGGGTTTTTGAAATTGATTTAGGGAAAAATTTTTTTTGGAGTTGGCATCACTGTTTGGAAGGCCTGACGCAAGCAACTTGTTTTTATTGGTTCGCGTCCAAATCAATTTCTGCTCACCGTATTTTTTCCTTAAGATTTACTTGCCTGTTTTATCCTCCATTTTTCCTCAAATTCTTTGGCCTGCGGCAGGGTTCGAACTCGGACCTTCCAAACCGGACTGCCAAAAAACAATCAGAATGAAAAACACTTGTCAATGTTTTGAGGCGAGAAGTCCGTTTTTTTTTATTCTTGCCTCGTTCAGTTCTAAGAATTCCTAGCATGTGAGTTGTCTTCATATAGAACGTTTTCTTTCTTTCTTCGATTTCATGCTTTCAGCGTTTGATTTTTAAAAGCAACGAAAGAGTATATTATATCCTACTTATCATTACATACTCTTTGGATATGTGAACAAATCAATTTGAAAACCATATAATACTATAGATGGCACTTGGCAAAAAACGTGTGTGTTGAATTGAAGTTGGCCCCCTGTGCATGCATTCTTATGGAAAAATCAAAAACGTAGCACGCCCCCTGAAAATTCCGGTTCCGGTCTAACAAATATTTTATAATCCTGTAACATGAATTAAAATTTTTGTTAAAAATCAGATATATATAAGTGTTAATCAAAGGTTTCTCATAAGAACTCATTATATTTTACAGCAAAATATGATAGTTTTATACAATTAAAAATAATTAGTTAAAATTTTGCTCATATTATTTAGGAACGCCAAAGCAGAGTACTCATGCGTCGAATATGACCGATTCTCAAAAAGTTTGAATTCCACCACAGAACAGCTGATATGAAATATTCAGTGATATAATAACTAAAATTGCTCGATACATAACTTGTGGCTCAAGTACTTATTAAATATCATGATAAATAGAATGCATAGACTATATATTATATTTTTGGATCTCTTCTGAATGAAAAGGGTACAGAACTGCATAAACTATCATTAAAAACTAAAAAAGTTTCACATTAAAAAGAAAACATTAAAAAATTTCAACGCAAGTATGTTTAGTTAAAAAATTTAGCATCACTAGTTCACCACGGAATTCGGTTGTTGTTGTAAGTGTCCCCTATATTACTATATGGCTTCAGCTTTAGCTTCATTATAATTGCAGCCATATAGAACTATAGCTGCAACTTCGGCCAAAAGCTATTACGTGGTACACCACACTTTCCATTACGTGGTTCACCACAACACTCGACTTATGGCGTGTTTCACCACAGTTGAACTTTTTCACCAAATCATGCCATAACGCGCCAAAATTTGGCCGAAGTTGCAGCTATAGTTCTATATGATTGCAACCAAGTATTACAGTATGAGAAACGAGCTAATAGGCAATTCAACAAAGCTAATAGGCAATTCACCAAAGGCAACAACAACCACACGGCATACCAGGCAATCCACCACGATGCCTCTTTGGGTATTGTTGTCGTCTCTAGAAATTGGGCAAAGACAAGCAGTTAGTTTTTTTTAGGGATTTTTTTTCATTTATAACCGGAGAAAATCAGATATTATAAAGATTTTTTTAAGAATGTTTGTACCATTTTAAACTGTAGAATTTATTTTAACATTTATTTTTTCTTTTTAGTAATAGAAAAATTCATGTACTACAAAAAACTGATTTCCGAGTTTTTGGTTTTGTTTAATTTAGACGTTAGTGTGGCATCCATGGACAACAGATGGTGCCAAATGGAACGAGTCAATAGTGCAAATCGATGGTGACAATAGTAACCGACTACAATTTGAACGTTTAGCTTTTAGAAATGAGACCTTCTGTCTGTCTGATTCTCAAAGGTATCCCCTCGTTCTAGGGTTTGTTATAAAATTCATAAATGCTGCTCTAAAACCAACATTTTTTTATATACTTAGTGGAATTATTTATTTGGACTTATTTAAAGGCATAAATTGAAGATTCCAAATTTTAGAAAAGTGGCCGCGCCAAAAGGCGTTATTCGGAAATTGAATTTTACACCCAAAATTTAGATGGAGCTTGCACCAAAGACAGCATACATACTTCTTATATAATCGTTGAGATCCTCTACAAAAATTGACTTAATCGAACGATTTTTAAGGGTTCCTCCAGAACTATGGTCTGCCCCAAAAATCATTTGAATTGTGTAAAGCAACAATCTTTCGATATATTTTTGTGGAATGAGGAAGTTTAGCTTTGGTTTAGCCTCCGATTAAAAAATATATAGCTGTTTATCTGTGTAGGGTATTCTATGGTCAGGTTCGCTTTACTATAACACCCTTACTTTTCTTCATTTTGAAACGTGCATTTTAAAAATATATAAAATCCTTTAATGTTGAATTATCTTGCTTAAAACAATTACAATTGCTTTTGATTTGGTTTTATTTTGTTTTAAGAATTCTTTTGAGTACCCGGTTCAGTATCGATAAAAGCTTTGCACTTAGAGTATTTGTGCATCCCTGACGAAATCGTTGAATTTAAATGCAATATTCAATACTGATTTGCGAGGGTCGCAGCTGCTCAAATGTACTCTTAAACAAGTAAAGAAGTTTACATCGGCAAAGCCGATTGCACACATACCTTTTCCTCAGCCTAAAATATGTTAAAACATTACCTTAACGAAAATTCCTGCCGTTTTCGTTGTTCTAGCTTGGATATCTATTTATACCTTATCTGTACTTCGATTTAGGTTCTAAAACTCGAGATTATTATTAAGCAAAAAAATTTCGCGAATGGTGGTCATGGTCAAATTTTAACCGTTAGAGGACAATATGTCTAGCTGCGAAATACTCAATTCAAAATAGTGAAAATCAAATTTTCGCGAATTTCGCGGATGGTGGTCTTGATCACAATTTAACCCTTAGAAGAAATTTAGTTTAGCTGCGAAATACTCACTTCAAAATAGTGAAAATCAGGTTTTCGCGAATTTCGCGGATGGTGGTCTTGATCAAATTTTAACCCTTAGAGGACATTTTGTTTAACTGCGAAATACTCAATTCAAAATAGTGAAAATAAATTTTTGCGAATTTCGCGAATGGTGGGCATGGTCAAATTTTAACCCTTAGCGGACATTTTGTTCAGCTGCGAAATACTCAATTCAAAATAGTGAAAATAAAATTTTCGCGAATTTCGCGTATGGTGGTCTTGATCAAATTTTAACCCTTAGAGGACATTTTGTTTAACTGCGAAATACTCAATTCAAAATAGTGAAAATCAAATTTTCGCGAATTTCGCGGATGGTGGTCTTGATCAAATTTTAACCCTTAGAGGACATTTTGTTTAGCTGCGAAATACTCAATTCAAAATAGTGAAAATCAATTTTTGCGAATTTCGCGAAATGTGGTCATGGTCAAAATTTATCCACAATGGACGACTTTATTTGGCGGCAAAATACACAATCAGAAGAAGCAAAAAAAATCATTTTTGTATACAGATATGAGAATAAGAGAAAGAGTGTTTTTTTCTATTGTGTAGAATGATGACCATAGTTATAGCGATGTCGCAATTTTTTTTCAGCGAAAGCTTAAGTCTACATAGTAGCTATACACACACCAAATTTCAATAAGCTGGGATGTATAGTAAAAAAGTTATCCAGGAAAAACCTTAAAAATCGTGATTTTTGAAACTTCTAAACCAATTCCCACGACCCAAGAAGGGACTACGAAAAAAATTTGTATGCAGTTTTTCGGACATTTACCTGGTTGAAGTCCATGCCAAATTTCAATATGATATCTTTCATGGCTTAGGAGTAAATTACGAAAAACTAAAGTGTGACCGACAGACAGACAGACAGACAGACAGACAGACAGACAGACAGACAGACAGACAGACAGACAGACAGACAGACAGACAGACAGACAGACAGACAGACAGACAGACAGACAGACAGACAGACAGACAGACAGACAGACAGACAGACAGACAGACAGACAGACAGACAGACAGACAGACAGACAGACAGACAGACAGACAGACAGACAGACAGACATGGCTAGATCGATTCCTCTTGTCACCCTGATCAAGAATATATATATATGTCTATATCTACCGCGACTCCTTTGGTATGTTATATACACCGTGCCAAACTTAATATACCCTTTCCTTCGGAAAAGGTATAATGAAGGAGCATCTCAACTTTGTTGTTTGCAACTTCAATTTTACCTAAAAAGGGTCGTACTATAATGTTATGGCATGTTTAAAAATCGCAAATTCTTCGACTTATTTTTGACAGTCAGCTGATTTTTACTCAACTTCACCACACCATTTGGAGCCATATAGCATTTTGACAGGCTTTCCCATACTGTAATACTTGATTGCAACCTTGGACATCTTAGTAGTTGTCAGTGTTGCCAAAAAATTTATCATGGAATATAGACAATTTGAACAATTTTCTAACAAATTATACACACAAGTAAAATCTTCTACACATATTATACAAAACGGGTCTTAATAGAAAAATATTTAATTGTTGTTAAGATTGGAATATTAAATACAAAAAATAGACAAATTATCTACCTTGTTAGATACACGCTTAACCACGTGTCCATTTCTTAAATAAATGTAAACTTATCCACGTCAACCAATCGCATCTGCCATAATCAAACAAATATTCAGTTTTCTAAGAAGACAATTTATGGATGTAAGAAAAATGTCGATGGAAGAATATATCGATATATGATTTCACAAAATATGTACAGAAATTGAGGAGTTTTTATGGTTCACGCAATTTTTGGTTGATATTTCATGTTTTCAAAAAATAAAGACAAAAGCAGACCAAATTATACACAAAATGGCCTGAAAAATTTCTATACACAAATTACACAAAGCGTTCAAAAAGATACGCATTTCGTATAATTATACACAAATCGGCAACACTGGTAGTTATACACTCTTTGGTTACATTACGCTGCGCCTCGACGGGCAATAATTATTGCTAGCAATCTGTCAAATTGCTTTGCCAGGTAGAGGCAATATTGCCAGGGTGGGATTTTTATGTTATGCCATCTTCATATTCAAAATGACGTCGAACAGGCTACTACGCTGCGCACGCGCTCTCGATGCCTTGAAACAACTTTGCGATGAGTGTGACAAAGAAGAAACTCTTTTTTCTTCTCTGCGATATAGGCAGTTCGCAAATTTTTAATATTTTTTTTTTTTTTTTTCAACGTAGTCCTTTTTAATTTCCTTCGCCATTTGAAGCAATGCATTATTTTTTCATATCAGTACATTTATATGATGAGGTTTTATAGCCCAAAGAAATTCGAACTATCGGTAAAGATGTATTATCTTATAAATATCGGCGACGCACCAATCCATTTTGACGATATACACACTTTGAAAAATTCATAGAAATGAAATTCGGCTGTCAAATAGCAAAATGACAGCTCATTGCCAATCTCAAAGTTGGCAATCGCAGCGAAGCAATATTGCTTGCCATATATTGCCATCTTTTCAAAATGAGCGGTCTCCATTGGCAATATTGCTCAAGTTGACAGATTGCTAGCAATAATTATTGCCTGTCGAGGCGCCATGTATTTACACATAGTGCAACGAATGAAAGAATGAAAATTCTAGCAACTACTTATGTTATTTGAAAAAAAGAATAAATAAAATATGGGTTTTATGGAAAAATATTTTCGATTCATAAAACCAAATTAGATATGCCAGCTAAGATTTATGGTGAAAGTATTTCTTGCAATTCTGAATTTTTCACGGGCCATTTCAATTATGAAAAATAAAAGAAAATTTTATTTAAAAAAATTTTTTTTTCATACTGAAACAGATTGAGAAGAAGAATTTGCAAACTGAAATACGAAACAAGATGGCAGAACGTAAACATGGACCACAAAGTCGAATATCCTTGTTTTCTTAACCAAATAGGTCAAATTCACTTTGAAATTTCGACCTATA
>CM035806.1:62889411-62919411 GCA_020466095.1 Chlorops oryzae
TTACAGTTTTTCTTCGATAAGGGAGAAAACGCAAGCCAGGCGGCTGAAAATGTGAATAGCGTTTATGGACCTGATACTGTAACAGCCAATCATGCGCAATTTTGCTTTCGTCGATTCCGTTCCGGTAACTTCGATGTCAAGGATGCACCACGCATTAATATTTAGGAATTCCAACATAGGAAGTCGTATATTACGAAATTCGTTGTTTTTTCCGGAAGACACTGAATTTTTTGGAACTAAAATGCCTTATTTTCTCGTCGGAGATGATGCGTTCCCTCTAACAAAGAGAATAATGAAGCCTTATAGTGGAAGAAATTTGAGCAAGGAAGAACGAGTCTTTGACTATCGGCTGAGCAGAGCACGCAGATGCATAGAAAATGCATTTGGAATTCTGTCGTGGAAGTGGATTTGTCTGCAAAAGGGACTGTTCTACAAGCCCGATCGAGCACCAAAAATAGTAACCGCTTGCTGCTTGCTCCACAATTTCCTTTTACAAACGGACGGCGGATACTCCTCACAAAATAATGCAAATGCTGCAAATGAAACTGAAATTATTGGCCTATCCGAAATATCGCAGGTATGACCGGTAGAAGCATTGACCAGGTCAAAAATATGAGAAATACCCTGAAGAAATTTTTTAATAGTCCTTCTGGATCGCTTTCCTGGCAGGAAAATGCTGCACATTGAATAAATTTTTAAAATAACTGTCAACATGCTACAAAAGTAATTGAATTTGTATTTATTTTACTTTTTGATTCTTTTCCTTTTTTATTTATTTCAATAAACGTATTTAATATAAAAAAATAGTCCTGTTCATATGACTAGTAATTATTTACTTGTAGCAGGTCGTCATGTAAACTTAAGAATAACTTCAACAAAAGTATAAAGTTGCAAACTTAAAAGTCTATTCAATTGACTAGTTTCTCTGTAAAATATTTTTTTAAAAACGTAAACTTCAAATTGCTTTGTGGCAAAAAAGAGAAAAAGAAAAATTAATTGTTGTTACAAACTGTTTCAAAAACTTTTGCTAAAAAGCTTTGCTGCAGCTCCAAACAATCCTTCTCTGGTAAATCTTTTATCAGGCTCTCAATGTAGATCCAAAACTCTGTGCGTTTTAATGTTTGAGTTTGGGTGTTCCTGCAGAAGCCTCTTCTGTATATCTAAACACTCGTTCTAGATTTGGTCAGACTTCGGCACCTTCGTTTTGGGTTGGTCTTCCTATAATGAAATATAGTACATTTGCAAGCTTCTAGCATTGAAAAAAACGTTGTACTTACATAAAAGTATTGTGTGCTTAACTGAGCATCGAAATCGGTCGTCAAATTTTCCACCAATTGAAAGGTTCTAAAAAAATTTCTTTTATATTTGTTTTATGTCGCAACTCCAACCAAAACCAAAGTTACTTCCTTTTTTGCGATGTGTCTCCAAGGAAGCTCAGGTCATATTGCACATTGGTGGAAGCAAATTCCGAAAACTGGGGTCCTTCAAGAAAATCTCCACCGGCACTTCCACTTTTTCATTTTTCCCGATCTAGCTTGGTACCGGTAGCTTTCTCTTAAGGCTACCCATGCCCGTTTGCATTCAACAGCTAAGAGATATTTATAATTTTATAAAAAATTAAAACAAATGAGTTTTATAACTCTTACCTGTTTTTCCCAGCAACGTTCCAATTTCTGCCCAATGCTGGTCAATTAACAGGTTGGCTGATAAGTCCATTGATACCATTTTGGTAGTACTCCTTCGGTTTTGCCTCAAAATAGGCCTCAGTTTCGGCGATCACCTCTTCATTGCAGCCAAATTTTTTCCCTGCGAGCATCATTTTGAGGTCTGAGAACAAGAAAAAGTCGCTGGGGGCCAGATCTGGAGAATACGGTGGGTGGGGAAGCAATTCGAAGCCTAATTCATGAATTTTTGCCATCGTTCTCAATGACTTGTGGCACGGTGCGTTGTCTTGGTGGAACAACACTTTTTTCTTCTTCATATGGGGCCGTTTTGCCGCGATTTCGCCCTTCAAACGCTCCAATAACGACATATAATAGTCACTGTTGATGGTTTTTCCCTTCTCAAGATAATCGATAAAAATTATTCCATGCCCATCCCAAAAAACAGAGGCCATTACTTTGCCAGCGGACTTTTGAGTCTTTCCACGCTTCGGAGACGGTTCACCGATCGCTGTCCACTCAGCCGACTGTCGATTGGACTCAGGAGTGTAGTGATAGAGCCATGTTTCATCCATTGTCACATATCGACGCAAAAACTCGGGTGTATTGCGAGTTAACAGCTGCAAACACCGCTCAGAATCATCAAAACGTTGTTGTTTTTGGTCAAATGTGAGCTCGTGCGGCACCCATTTTGCACAGAGCTTTTTCATATCCAAATATTGATGAATGATATGACCAACACGTTCCTTTGATATCTTTAAGGCCTCTGCTATCTCGATCAACTTCATTTTACGGTCATTCAAAATCATTTTGTGAATTTTTTTGATGTTTTCGTCGGTAACCACCTCTTTCGGGCGTCCACTGCGTTCACCGTCCTCCGTGCTCATTTCACCACGCTTGAATTTTGCATACCAATCAATTATTGTTGATTTTCCTGGGGCAGAGTCCGGAAACTCATTATCAAGCCAAGTTTTTGCTTCCACTGTATTTTTTCCCTTCAGAAAACAGTATTTTATCAAAACACGAAATTCCTTTTTTTCCATTTTTTTCACAATAACAAAAGTTGCTTCACAAAAGACGCTCTATCTCACAAACTAATTGACTTACAGACGTCAAATTTTGACACGAATCATTTGAAGGTTGCCACTATATAAAAATAATATGCATTTAATACTAGCGACGCCATCTATGTGTCAGACCGGGGACTTATCAGCCAACCTGTTACTGAGGTGTTGCTGTGGCCTTTTTGTTTGAGATCGCAAATATCACGTTTCTCGCGAACGAGCTCTACCAACCGTTGTTTCTCGAGATGACAAAAATTTTTGGTTCGGCTTTTCCTTTTTTTGGTGCTTTTTGCACTTACTTCAAAATTTTCTTTCGAAATATCGAGAAATGATATTTCGTCGTCGAATTCGTAGAAATTTGTTGACATTGCGCAGCTGTTTTTCACTTACTTCCGTCAAAGAATGAACGTGCTCGTTGTTATGTTGAAGTAAAAATACTTCGCCCGCTCAAATTTAAATGCAACCCTGCATGTTCGATTGCTTTTAATCTGCGTATTCGTTGAAGTATCAGAAGTAACTCAAAGTACTTCTTGGTTTTCTTTCCATGTGTTTAGTATAGGAAATTTACTTGCAACATATCTGCGTAGAGCCCATTAGTTGCAACATAAAACTTTTGCTCTGGAAAAGTGCCGAAAACGTTTTCAAAGTGGGAATGGCAGAGGGGCGGTTTTTGAAAAAACACGTTTACACAAATTTGTTTTCTCGCCTGAAGAGTCACCTGCATTCGCGTGATTTCTAATGAAACTTTTGACGTGATAACGTCTATTAAATCGATGATAGGATACTCGAAAATCGAAAAAAAGACGCCGGTGATTTCAATGTGCGTTCAACATGTTCATCGTTTAATTTACGCGACACACAAACACACTCAAATACACAAAATTTCAAACCGGCTTAGAGCAGAGTTCACTCTCAAGAGAAAGCAAATCGTCTCAATACCCTGTAGTAATTTGAACTAGTGTCGTCCTAGTACTTTACTAGTGCAAAAGCCACCAGTACTAGTTCTTTTCTATACCCTTGTCGATATAAAATTCTGTCGAAAATCAGTATAACATCTGTACAGGAAAGCACTAGTACAGTATGCACCAGAATTATTCTAGTACTTTTCGATCCAATTGGGTAAATTTGCACCAGTTAAATCCTAGTGATGTTTACGGGAAAAAGTTTACAGAATCGTGGATTTTTTTTCAGTACAAAATGGAAATAAATATTTTTAATAAAATAAAACCATTCGGTTGTGTATTTATTATCAATTTATAACACCTCAATGAATGAATGCAGATATTGCACTGATCACTAGTATAGTTATTGTGCAAACTTACCCAAACATTGCACTAGTTCTTTAAGTACTGGTAAAAGTACTAGTTCTTTTAGGCAAATTGCTTAACAGCTTTCTACAGGGTAGACTCTCCACACCAAGTCAAGGAAATCATGTAGGAGTGTAGGTCTAACTCTCGACGTCGAAAAGCCTCTGCCGCTAATAAGAAATTCACCATTAGGCAGGTATAGGAAATTCAACTCTTTCGAGAAATTCACCAAAACGCTACCAACAAAAACGTTAAGCAGGAATAGGAAAATCAACTCTTTCGAGAAATTCACCAGAAAGCTACGAACAACAATACGGGTAGACACAAAGTGGCACTATGATGCCACTTGCAAGAAAATTATCAAAGAAACACGGCGTCGGCTCGGGTTTCTTATATAGCTTTAAAAGTTCATAATTGAAGCTTTAATAAATGTATTACGGTATGTTTTTACTTAATGCGCACGAATGTTTTCATTTTGTAATAAATTGACATACATTTTTGACTACGGCTACGAATTTGATTGTACATAGAATTTAGTATGTTTGCTGAAACAGTGTGATCAAAAAGTTATCTGGACAGGGTAGGACTAAAAGAACAATTTCTATTTCTCCTTGATATCAAGTTTTCTTGATTAGTTTTAAGTTTTTCAAGCTTTTTATATCATTTTATGAGTTTGGTAGATATTTTATATGTGATGTAATCGAAAAACTCCCAAAATTAGAAATAAAAGTGGCAATGAATTTCACCAGAGCAGAGCTAAATATTTCGCTGCCATTGCATGCTTCTCTTTTCCTCATGCCTTACGCCTATGTCGAAGCAGCGTAGCTCTAACACATTGCAGGGATTAGGAAGAAGAAGAGTTAGACCTACACTCCTTTATGACTGACAGGGATCGAAAATATTTATGAAATTGATTTTGAAAACTTTTATATGCAATTTTAATTTAAAAATTGAAGTATAATTAATATTTTCTATTTTATACTATATTAAACATCGTACGTAGCGTACGTGATTCTTGAATGCTCCCTTTTATGTACATAATGACTCATTATCAGAGGTACCCAAAGTGGTAGCGCCATGTGTGAATGAGCGTAAAAGAGAACTTTTTTTCACACGCATAGAACCTGTGAGCGAGAGATGAAAAAGTATAAAAGGCAGTCGCGATTAAAGCAAAATGCCAATCAAGTATTACAGTATGAGAAACGAGCTAATAGGCAATTCAACAAAGCTAATAGGCAATTCACCAAAGGCAACAACAACCACACGGCATACCAGGCAATCCACCACGATGCCTCTTTGGGTATTGTTGTCGTCTCTAGAAATTGGGCAAAGACAAGCAGTTAGTTTTTTTTAGGGATTTTTTTTCATTTATAACCGGAGAAAATCAGATATTATAAAGATTTTTTTAAGAATGTTTGTACCATTTTAAACTGTAGAATTTATTTTAACATTTATTTTTTCTTTTTAGTAATAGAAAAATTCATGTACTACAAAAAACTGATTTCCGAGTTTTTGGTTTTGTTTAATTTAGACGTTAGTGTGGCATCCATGGACAACAGATGGTGCCAAATGGAACGAGTCAATAGTGCAAATCGATGGTGAAAATAGTAACCGTTTACAATTTGAACGTTTAGCTTTTAGAAATGAGACCTTCTGTCTGTCTGATTCTCAAAGGTATCCCCTCGTTCTAGGGTTTGTTATAAAATTCATAAATGCTGCTCTAAAACCAACATTTTTTTATATACTTAGTGGAATTATTTATTTGGACTTATTTAAAGGCATAAATTGAAGATTCCAAATTTTAGAAAAGTGGCCGCGCCAAAAGGCGTTATTCGGAAATTGAATTTTACACCCAAAATTTAGATGGAGCTTGCACCAAAGACAGCATACATACTTCTTATATAATCGTTGAGATCCTCTACAAAAATTGACTTAATCGAACGATTTTTAAGGGTTCCTCCAGAACTATGGTCTGCCCCAAAAATCATTTGAATTGTGTAAAGCAACAATCTTTCGATATATTTTTGTGGAATGAGGAAGTTTAGCTTTGGTTTAGCCTCCGATTAAAAAATATATAGCTGTTTATCTGTGTAGGGTATTCTATGGTCAGGTTCGCTTTACTATAACACCCTTACTTTTCTTCATTTTGAAACGTGCATTTTAAAAATATATAAAATTCTTTAATGTTGAATTATCTTGCTTAAAACAATTACAATTGCTTTTGATTTGGTTTTATTTTGTTTTAAGAATTCTTTTGAGTACCCGGTTCAGTATCGATAAAAGCTTTGCACTTAGAGTATTTGTGCATCCCTGACGAAATCGTTGAATTTAAATGCAATATTCAATACTGATTTGCGAGGGTCGCAGCTGCTCAAATGTACTCTTAAACAAGTAAAGAAGTTTACATCGGCAAAGCCGATTGCACACATACCTTTTCCTCAGCCTAAAATATGTTAAAACATTACCTTAACGAAAATTCCTGCCGTTTTCGTTGTTCTAGCTTGGATATCTATTTATACCTTATCTGTACTTCGATTTAGGTTCTAAAACTCGAGATTATTATTAAGCAAAAAAATTTCGCGAATGGTGGTCATGGTCAAATTTTAACCGTTAGAGGACAATATGTCTAGCTGCGAAATACTCAATTCAAAATAGTGAAAATCAAATTTTCGCGAATTTCGCGGATGGTGGTCTTGATCACAATTTAACCCTTAGAGGAAATTTAGTTTAGCTGCGAAATACTCACTTCAAAATAGTGAAAATCAGGTTTTCGCGAATTTCGCGGATGGTGGTCTTGATCAAATTTTAACCCTTAGAGGACATTTTGTTTAACTGCGAAATACTCAATTCAAAATAGTGAAAATAAATTTTTGCGAATTTCGCGAATGGTGGGCATGGTCAAATTTTAACCCTTAGCGGACATTTTGTTCAGCTGCGAAATACTCAATTCAAAATAGTGAAAATAAAATTTTCGCGAATTTCGCGTATGGTGGTCTTGATCAAATTTTAACCCTTAGAGGACATTTTGTTTAACTGCGAAATACTCAATTCAAAATAGTGAAAATCAAATTTTCGCGAATTTCGCGGATGGTGGTCTTGATCAAATTTTAACCCTTAGAGGACATTTTGTTTAGCTGCGAAATACTCAATTCAAAATAGTGAAAATCAATTTTTGCGAATTTCGCGAAATGTGGTCATGGTCAAAATTTATCCACAATGGACGACTTTATTTGGCGGCAAAATACACAATCAGAAGAAGCAAAAAAAATCATTTTTGTATACAGATATGAGAATAAGAGAAAGAGTGTTTTTTTCTATTGTGTAGAATGATGACCATAGTTATAGCGATGTCGCAATTTTTTTTCAGCGAAAGCTTAAGTCTACATAGTAGCTATACACACACCAAATTTCAATAAGCTGGGATGTATAGTAAAAAAGTTATCCAGGAAAAACCTTAAAAATCGTGATTTTTGAAACTTCTAAACCAATTCCCACGACCCAAGAAGGGACTACGAAAAAAATTTGTATGCAGTTTTTCGGACATTTACCTGGTTGAAGTCCATGCCAAATTTCAATATGATATCTTTCATGGCTTAGGAGTAAATTACGAAAAACTAAAGTGTGACCGACAGACAGACAGACAGACAGACAGACAGACAGACAACAGACAGACAGACAGACAGACAGACAGACAGACAGACAGACAGACAGACAGACATGGCTAGATCGATTCCTCTTGTCACCCTGATCAAGAATATATATATATGTCTATATCTACCGCGACTCCTTTGGTATGTTATATACACCGTGCCAAACTTAATATACCCTTTCCTTCGGAAAAGGTATAATGAAGGAGCATCTCAACTTTGTTGTTTGCAACTTCAATTTTACCTAAAAAGGGTCGTACTATAATGTTATGGCATGTTTAAAAATCGCAAATTCTTCGACTTATTTTTGACAGTCAGCTGATTTTTACTCAACTTCACCACACCATTTGGAGCCATATAGCATTTTGACAGGCTTTCCCATACTGTAATACTTGATGCCAATAACAATCGAGAAGCAAAGCGAAACACATCAAGCGAACAACCGAAAGCGAAAGACCGAAGTGAAAATTTTAATATCCAGTGCCAGTGACGACACTGAGAGAAAATTTGAGATAAAAATTCTATTTAAATTTAGGTTAAAGTTTAATTTTATAATAATAGATCTACGTATTTAGTTGTAAGGTTGAGTAAGCAGTTTTCTTCTATTTTTTTTAATAGTTTTTATACTTTAAAATGTTCAATAATACAATGTTCAAAACCGAATGGGAGTATGAATTATTTTTTTCAATGAATTTGTCGGAAAAGGCAGAGTGTCTTATTTGTTTTAAAGAACTTGCCGCAATTAGAAAAGACAATTTACGTCGCCACCATTTGCGTTATCATAGGGATTATGAAAGCTCAAGTCCTGACGACCGTATTTTAAAAATGTACGAATTAAAAATCGCCTTTATTTCTAAGCTGCAGAATCCAGCAGATTCAAATTTCCAAGAAAGCGCGATTTCATCGGAAAAAATGAAGGCATCATTTGTAGTCAGTTTGGCATTAGCCAAAAAGGGCAGACCTCTTTCCGATGGTGAATTTTTCAAAGATGTCGCTGTTTCTGTTTTGCAATGTTTCGGCGAAGAAGGTGAAAAATAGGGAAACTTAAGGATGTTCCACTTTCGCGAAATACTGTGTCTCGACGAATCGAAGACATTACGGGTTTTATTGAGTCTAAAATCAAGCAGACAATTACACAAGCAAAATATTTTTCAATTTGCTTGGATGAGAGCACCGATATTACTGACACATGCCAACTCCTAATATGCTTTCGATCTGTCGATTCAGACTTTAGGGTAACTGAAGATGTTTTAAGCCTTTTTTCCTTGCATGATCACGCAACTGGGAGGAATATATTTAAAGCAGTTGAGGAAAAAGTATTTTCGTTTGCTTCAAAAGATAAGTTGGCTTCCGTGTGCACAGATGGGGCGAAAGTTATGGTGGGTACTACAAATGGTTTTGTTGGCCAACTTTTCATTGCATCATTCACCAGGAACAGCTGTTTGCCAAATCCATCGGTTCTGGGGACACTATGAAGGTGTTAGTTGCAATAATAAAAAAAATAAGGGGTGGTCACCATTAGGGATGCGACTTTTATATCGATACATCGTAAATATCGATGTTTTGCTTCGATGCAGCGATATTTTAGTACCCGATGGTTACTTGGCCGATGTAACGATGCATCGAAAATCGATGTTTTGTATAAAGTCGCATCACTCATGCGAAAATGGCTCCAAAGAGCGTGCTTTGGAAATTTTTTGAAACCGGCCATTATTTTACAAAAGTATATGATATTTTTGATGGAACCTTCAAGTCTGTTGTTTTTCGAATACAAAACTTTTTAAAATTTCAAAATAAGTCTTATCATATTTGAGAAAACCGCGTTACAAAAATGAATGGTATAAAAAATTAAATTCGCGATTATCTGCAAACTCTTACGTGATGGAATTTTTTCAATATATTTCGAATTTTCAGCAGACCAAATTATATAAGATTTGGCTGAAGATATTCGAAAAGCTTTTACAAAAAATGTTTTTGTCGGCCTGTGCTATTTTAATTTCTTTTTGTTCATATATGGGTTTTCCAAAGAACTATATTGACCCTTTTTTTGAAATCTTTTATGGAAAAAGTATTATTTGTTACGTTTGCTCAAAGTTTAATAAAAAAAACATAAACAGGCTTCGAAGTTTCATTGTTTTTTTTTTTTTTTTTTTTTTGGTCAAAGCTCTCTGCGCATCGATGCATCGATGTAGGCTCTTTGATGCATCGAAGGATATCGATGTATTTTTCGATGCATTAATTGAAGAAATCTATCGATGTATTTTTTCAAGTCGCATCCCTAGTCACCATGCTCTAACACACCGGAAATTTCGCACTTTTCTAGAGGAAATTGAGGCTGATTTTTCTGACATATTACTTAATACTGAAGTAAGATGGCTAAGCAAAGGAAAATGCATCGAAAGGTTGTATGCTTTGAGGACTGAGGTGATGGAATTTCTTGAAAATGAAGGGTCACTTGAATCACGACAGCTAGTCGATAAAATTGAAAACCCCGAGTTTTTACTTAATTTCGCTTTTCTGTGTGACATCACAATTTTTTTTTCACAGATAAATTTAAGTCTTCAGGGCCAAAATAAATTAATTTTCAACCTTGTGTCAGTAGTCGACAACTGGCAAACCCGCATTTCAATTCTTGAACGGGAATTTAAAAGCACAGATTTAACGAATTTCCCTAAAACCGCAGAAATAAGTGATATGTACGAAATGCATAATCAACTTATAAAATATCATTCTACCTTTGATGAAGTGAATTCAAATTTTAACAAACACTTCAAAGACTTCGATAAGATTCGACATTTGATTTCACTTCATGAAAATCCACACACGTGCAGCTCACATAATTTTGCCGAAAACGAAAAATTAGAACTTGAAAGACTTCAGGCTGAGGTTTTTTTGCCTCTAGACCAGGGATGCACACGCCATAGCAAAATTTGCTCGCGATGCTCCTAAAAATTGAGGATTACCCACGTGGGTAATTGCGTTTTAAATTTCAGCATTCGATTTTTTATTGCCTCACAATGATCAAAACCGAGCATCATATGCCAAATGTTCAATCTTACCCACGATTACCCGTCGAATGATTATTGTTGTTGTTGTTTTCTTCGCAATGACCGAACCAAGCAACACGTTTGTGTGTGTCGCAGTTTCTGGCTACCGTCGAATTTCGAATGAATATTGTTGTTGTTGTTTTCTTTGCATATGATATGATATTTCTAATTTTTTTCAACTTTTTTTCAATAAGACCTACGAATAATATGGTTGTTGTTTTCCGTGATTTTTGTACAAAAAGGTTTTTTTTTTTTGGTTCCATACAAATTTTTTTTAGATTTCCATGTTGCTCGCGAAGCTAAAAGCCGTGTGCGTCCCTGCTCTAGACAGTGGAATTGAATTTTGGCGTGCCGTTAACATTGAAAAATATCCCCTTTTAAAAGAAAAAATATACCAACTTTATTCTATGTTTGGTACAACATATACGTGCGAAGCAGCGTTTTCCACAATGGCATTTTTAAAAAATAAACAGCGCAATTGCTTGAATGATAAACACCTCGAAAATCTACTACGTATTAAATGTTGTAATTTTGAAATAAATTTAACAGATTTGGTTAACTTTGCTACTTCTTCCAAGAGTAACCAACAATAAATATATTTCAATTTAAAACAATATTTCTGCCAATGCTACAATTTTACCCTTATCATTTTTAATGCTCCGTTTTGAAATCTATACACAGATTTTTTTCAGTGCAAAATATAAAGCATTTTTGTACAAGCAAAGTAACTTTTTCAAATCAGTGGAATGACGAACTTCGCAGAGGTAAGACGTGTGTCGCTGTGTTCTTTTTTTTAACTTTTTTTCGTCATATTTTTTGGTTTTCACTCTGTTAGAGAGCGTTGAAAGTTTAGTATGCTACATATAGAACTATAGCTGCAACTTCGGCCAAATTTTGGCGCGTTATGGCATGATTTGGTGAAAAAGTTCAACTGTGGTGAACCACGCCATAAGCCGAGTGTTGTGGTGAACCACGTAATAGAAAGTGTGGTGTACCACGTAATAGCTTTTGGCCGAAGTTGCAGCTATAGTTCTATATCGTCGCATCTCTTCAACAACCACGTAAGCGCCAATTTGTCGAAAATGACATTTTTGGTTTTTATGGTAGAAAAAAACGTTTGCAATGAGGTGGCAGTCTCATCTTGACAACTTTGTATGAAAAAAAAGAAATTAAAGCCCATTCAAAAACCTCGTAAGTGCCATACAAAATAAAATTGTCATGACTAACCTTAATTTTCGGCTCATAACTGTATTACAAATTATGCAGGCTTTCTGACTTGTAAGCAGAAGGCTCCAAAAAGTCTATCAATCTAAGTAGCTCGATTTAATTTAAATTATTGTTTTCCTTATTACTAATCTTAAAACAATAAATCAGTTCTTGAAATATATTCAGCCTAGTAAGAGGATAAATATTTATTTCTGTTCGTGGCAACCGAGGAGTCTGGCCGCGGTAATTAAAGAGTATCCTTTCCATTAACAGCAAGGATAACTCCTTGGCTTCTAGTATGGAAGAAGAAATCCTGAATGAAGTAACTGGACTTTTTGAGAGGACGCTAAGGGTCGCTGAAATCGATTTTAACTCCAATCGTGGAATGGTCTTGGACGAAAAAACAGGGCAATTTGTACTGCCGACAATTAATTCGGAAAAGCATAGCTTTCAAAGTGACTTTGAAGATTCTGGGAGCTCCTACCATCCTTCGTCGGAATCGTCGTTGTCGGAAATCGAAGAAACCTTTCATGGTACAACCTTAGATGTCCGGACTTGTAAGAAAATGTCTAAGAAGAAAAGGGCAAAGCAAGCCAGAAAGGTGGGAAAAAAATGTAACTAAAAAGGCTCGATTAAAAGGAAAGGCCTATATCAGCAATGAGAATGTGCAGGGCAAAGTTCGCACCAAAATTAAACGTCAAAAGAGGGAATTGAAACCATCATGTGATGGCATAAATTGCAAAAAACAATGCGGAAAAATTACGAAATCGCAGAGGGAAGAAATTTTTTATTCGTTTTGGAACGAAGTTTCTTGGGCACAAAGGAAAATATTAATAGGAAATTTAGTGAAAAGTAAAAAGGTCCGACGTCGTCGAACCCATACTGAAACATCAAGACGTTCTTGTACTTTTCATTATAGTTTAAAGTTTGCAAACAAACCAATCCCTGTTTGTAAGAAGATGTTTCTCAATACTTTTGGCCTTAAGGAATGGAGTGTAAGGAATTGGGTGCTTAACGTTAACAGAAATATTGTTCAACGAAGAAAAGCCAAAAAAAAAAAATCTTCAAAAACAGGACAGTGCTAAGCGCTTCATTTCGCGCCTGCCAAGAATGGAGAGCCATTACTGCAGAGCTTCAACTAATAAAACCTATTTCGACTCAACGTTTGGGTCAATCAAAGAGATTTATAGACTTTACGAAAATGATTTAAACAATGATGACACTTATGCAACCAAAGCTTCTTATCCCACTTTTTTAAAAATGGTTCATAAACTAAATATTGGTGTTTTTAACCCAAAGAAAGATCAGTGTGATGTGTGTTTTGCTCACAAAAAGGGAAACATTGAAAAAGAACGTTACGACAAACATATTGCTGAAAAAATGCAAGCTCGAGAAGAAAAGTCTAAAGACAAAGAGAGAGCGAAGAATCATGAAATTAATATGTTTACGCTTGACGTCCAAGCCGTCCAATTGTTACCTCAAGTTCCAGCCGGAGCAATATACTTCAAGCAAAAGTTAGCGGTCCACCATTTCACTATTTACAATGTTGAAAGCCTAGAAGTACACTCTTATGTATGGCATGAAGCTGAAGGGGCTATGGACTCTAATATATTTGCCTCGTGTATTTTGGATTTTTTTTGAAAAATATGTAAATATTTTTTTGCCAACAGTCTTATATAGTGATGGTTGTGCCGCCCAAAATAGAAACACTACATTGTCTAATACCTTACAGTTGATTGCGTTAAGGAATCGCCTGGAAATCACTCAAAAGTATTTGTGCGTGGGCCATACACAAATGGAATGCGATTCGGTCCATTCGCTAATTGAAAGGAAAAAAAAAAATAAAGAGCTTTTTACTCCAACAGATTTTGTTAATATAGTAGCAAACGCTAGATTTCATCCGACACCTTATAAGGTGCATTATATTGAACATGCATTTTTCAAAGATTTTAAAACAATCCAATTTTATAAATCCATAAGACCTGGAATAAAAGCGGGTGATCCGCAGGTGGTTGACATAAAATGTTTAAAGTATAATGAACATGGTATGTTTTACAAATTAAATTTTCGAAATGATTTTGTTTTGTCTCCACATAAAAGAAATTATGTTGATCTCAACACAACTTTGTCTCCACTTTACAAAACATCCATTGGCATTACAAAGCAAAAATATAATGATTTGATGAGCTTAAAAAAAGTAATGCCGGTTCATTGTTGGGGGTTTTTTGAAACACTTACAATAAGTAATAAAAACTAAGATGTTAGTCATGTTTAAGCTTAATTTTTTACAAAGAATAAATAAATATTAATTTTAACATTGTTTTTTTAATTTGGAAAAAACCACGTAACCGACAAAATTCTGAAATTGTTATTTGCGGAAAAAACACGTAAGCGACAAATTTGGCCAGAGTTACTTGTATATACAAAATAATTTCAAAACAAAGTTTTGTACCCTTAATAAAGTCGCAACGCTATGGTTTGGAATAACAAAGTCGATTATAAAGCACAGATTAACAAAACTATTCAGTTTTTTTCGTTTTCTGAAAAACATATAGGACTATAGGTCTAACTCTTCTTCTTCCTAATCCCTGCAATGTGTTAGAGCTACGCTGCTTCAACATATGCATATAACATGAGGAAAAGAGAAGCATGCTATGGCAGCGAAATCTTTAGCTCTGCTGTGGTGAAAAGCATTGCCACTTGTATTTTTAATTTTGGGCGATTTTCGAGTACATTACATATAAAATATCTACCAAAATCATAAAATGATATGAAAAGCTTGAAAAACATAAAACTAATCAAGGAAACTCAATATAAAGGAGAAAAATAAATGGTTTTTTTTTTGTCCTACCCCGTCTACATAACTTTTTGATCACACTTTTTCAGCAAAAATACTAAATTCTATATACAATCAAATTCGTAGCAGTAGTCAAAAATGTGTGTCAATTTATTACAAAATGAAAACATTCGTGCACATTAAGCAAAAGTATATCGTAATATATTTATTAAAGCTTTAATTATAACTTTTAAAGCTATATAAAAAACCGAGCTGACGCCGTGTTTCTTTGATAATTTTCTTGCAAGTGGCATCATAGTGCCACTTTGTGTCTACCCGTATTGTTGTTGGCAGCTTTCTGGTGAATTTTTCGAATTTGTTGAATTTCCTATTCCTGCTTAAGGTTTTTGTTGGTAGCTTTTTGGTGAATATCCCCAATTTGTTGAATTTCCTATGCCTGCCTAATGGTGTATATCCCCATCGCGGCAGAGGCTTTTCGACGTCGACAGTTAGACCTACAGTCCTACATGCTGAAAAACTAGTTTCTGGCGCTTACGTGGTTGTTGAAGAGATGCGACGATATGCTGTTGACCATATAGAACTATAGCTGCAACTTTAGCCAAAAGCTATTACGTGGTACACCACACTTTCTATTACGTGGTTCACCACAACACTCGACTTATGGCGTGGTTCACCACAGTTGAACTTTTTCACCAAATCATGCCATAACGCGCCAAAATTTGGCCGAAGTTGCAGCTATAGTTCTATATGCTGTTGACTAAATAGAAATGAGATATAATATGGGTATTCACTATGTTGTGGTAAAGTAGCAAAGTAGCAAGGTGTACCACGAGTTTAGTGAACGCCCTGGTACGACGCACAGTGTTGCGAGGTGGACAAAATAGAAAAAAGTTGATGTCGGATTTTTTAAAAAATTTTGATGGCGATTTACAGCAAATACCAGCAACTGATCAAGGCTTAAATATCTTTGAAAAATACTAATGTTTACTTATGCTTTGGAGCCTTCAAAGTGCAAACTTCAAAACCGATGTTGCTTATGGCAAAAATATACCGAATTTATGTAGAATAAGAACTGTCGTATTTCATTTGTTTTTTAACTTATTCATAAGATTGATGACTTTTCTGAAAGCTCAACTTATTTCCTAGAGGGTAGTTTTTGTTTTGTTTTCTTTTGTTTGACATTTTAAAAGTTTCGTTATTTAAAATGAAACATTAAAGAAAATTACTCAAAATATGCGTTTTAAAAGTTTCGAAGAGGGCGAAAAGTTGTGTTACAATTTGTGACTACAATTTTTAATAAGAATATATAAAAGAAAGTATGTATAATCCAAATCAAAAAGATTTGCCTGCACCTTTTTGCAACTTTGTTTTTTACGTTGATTTTTGCAGTGGAGTCTTCAATAAAAATTGGCGAAATTTTCGAAGCTTGGTGTGCAGGGAACAATGCAAATAAGGAGCCAGCGGTGCAAATAATTGTGAAAAACAAATTAAGCAGAGAGTTGAGTATTGAAGAGCGTAGTAAAATTAGAAATATGTGTGTTCATTTTGAAAAATTATGCTCTTGTATGAGATTGGTGCAAATTTATACGATGTTCGCGTCTTAAGTCTTTGCTCTATCTCTGTTGCTTTTTATATCAGAACTGTGTACGCAAAGACTTAAGACGCGAACGTGAAAACAGTAATGAAATCCTACGTAATTAAAAGACATCCCCTAGGGCTGGACCGTGTTTTTTTAATTTTTTGTGCTAAATACACATTTAAATTTTACAAATAAATATCATTAATTAATATTTTCTGAATTGTTATGCGATTTTCGGGAGTTTCAAAAGTACTCTATTTACCAACTTTGAGTGGGCGTAGCACAAAAAGTGGGCGTGGTAGCAAATTGAAATTAGGGTTTTCCAATTTTGGAGCACAACAGTAAACTCTGTTCCGAATTTCAAGCCTCTAAGACTAAAATTGCGGAATTTGGGTCCCCCCTTCACATGGGGGGTGGGGGTTGAGGTGGTTCGATTTTCAAAATATTTTCAAAATTTCTTAATTTTATGAAAATAAACCTCCATGTCAAATTTCATTGGTCTAGCACAACTCCTTCTATTTTTGGCCACGAGATGTATGGAGACGCGACACTGTGCGACGTATGTGGCATAATGTGGCATAATGAAATCAGCTGTTTTATCATATGTTTATTCCTACAAAAGCGAACTGTTCAGCAAAATGCCTCGCAAAAGCCAAAAAGTTTGGTGTAATAAATTTGAGCGGTTGGTTTTTCCAAATTCCCTTCTTCAATAATGTACTCCAAAATTTTGACTACTTCTTCTTGAGCCCATTTTTTTATTGTTTTCTCCTGTCTCTTTCGTTTTGGTTTCGGATCCATGATTTTGCGATTTTAAAAATTCAAATGTAAACAAAACGCAGCACAGAGACGTCAAACGCTTAATAGAAAAATCATACATCAAAGACAGCCCTGTCTTCATCGGCTACTTTGCTCTTTTGCTACTTCAAAAAAACATAGGTGCTGGTGTGGTAAAGTAGCAAGATTCGTGGCAAAACTTTTTGCATGTATTTTGTTTTTGTAATTTTGCTACTTTGCTACTTTGCTACTTTACCACAACATAGTGAATACCCATAATGAGAGGCACTTTAGAGAGGCATAATTTTTACTCTCCGAAAGTGGCTTTTTCTTCAAAAACGTTCTCACGTGGCTTTATTGAAAAAGCCACGGCAAATTTTCGAAGGAAATTTTTTTGTATGAAGTGCGACATCTTGATAGTTATATAGTCTTTGGTATTATAGATGGCACTTGGCAAAAAACGTGTGTGTTGGATTGAAGTAGGCCCCCTGTGCATGCATTCTTATGGAAAAATCAAAAACGTAGCACGCCCCCTGAAAATGCCGGTTCCGGTCTAACAAATATTTTATAATCTTGTAACATGAACTAAATTTTTTGTTAAAAATCAGATATATATAAGTGTTAATCAAAGGTTTTTCATAAGAACTCATTATATTTTACAGCAAAATATGTTATTTTTATCCAATTAAAAATAGTTATATAAAATTTTGCTCATATTATTGAGGAACGCTAAAGCATGGTTGTGGTCATATAGTAATATAGGGGACACTTAACACAAGAACCGAATTCCGTGGTGAACTAGTGATGCTATAATTTTTTGAGTATTCACATAATTTTTTAACTTAACATACTTACGATGAAACTTTTAAATGTTTTCTTCCTAATGTTAAACTTTTTCAGTTTTTTATGATAGCTTATGCAATTCTGTACCGTTTTCATCCAGAAGAGATCCAAAAATATATAGTTTTTTTATTATATTTACAGTCAAATACGTATAAATGCAAGACGGATAAATGCAAAAAATGCATAATTGCATCGTGTTTTGTGGCAAAAGGTTTTTTTATGCCTTTTCATGAAAAAACAAGTAAAGAAGTTTACATCGGCAAAGCCGATTGCACACATACCTTTTCCTCAGCCTAAAATATGTTAAAACATTACCTTAACGAAAATTCCTGCCGTTTTCGTTGTTCTAGCTTGGATATCTATTTATACCTTATCTGTACTTCGATTTAGGTTCTAAAACTCGAGATTATTATTAAGCAAAAAAATTTCGCGAATGGTGGTCATGGTCAAATTTTAACCGTTAGAGGACAATATGTCTAGCTGCGAAATACTCAATTCAAAATAGTGAAAATCAAATTTTCGCGAATTTCGCGGATGGTGGTCTTGATCACATTTTAACCCTTAGAGGAAATTTAGTTTAGCTGCGAAATACTCACTTCAAAATAGTGAAAATCAGGTTTTCGCGAATTTCGCGGATGGTGGTCTTGATCAAATTTTAACCCTTAGAGGACATTTTGTTTAACTGCGAAATACTCAATTCAAAATAGTGAAAATAAATTTTTGCGAATTTCGCGAATGGTGGGCATGGTCAAATTTTAACCCTTAGCGGACATTTTGTTCAGCTGCGAAATACTCAATTCAAAATAGTGAAAATAAAATTTTCGCGAATTTCGCGTATGGTGGTCTTGATCAAATTTTAACCCTTAGAGGACATTTTGTTTAACTGCGAAATACTCAATTCAAAATAGTGAAAATCAAATTTTCGCGAATTTCGCGGATGGTGGTCTTGATCAAATTTTAACCCTTAGAGGACATTTTGTTTAGCTGCGAAATACTCAATTCAAAATAGTGAAAATCAATTTTTGCGAATTTCGCGAAATGTGGTCATGGTCAAAATTTATCCACAATGGACGACTTTATTTGGCGGCAAAATACACAATCAGAAGAAGCAAAAAAAATCATTTTTGTATACAGATATGAGAATAAGAGAAAGAGTGTTTTTTTCTATTGTGTAGAATGATGACCATAGTTATAGCGATGTCGCAATTTTTTTTCAGCGAAAGCTTAAGTCTACATAGTAGCTATACACACACCAAATTTCAATAAGCTGGGATGTATAGTAAAAAAGTTATCCAGGAAAAACCTTAAAAATCGTGATTTTTGAAACTTCTAAACCAATTCCCACGACCCAAGAAGGGACTACGAAAAAAATTTGTATGCAGTTTTTCGGACATTTACCTGGTTGAAGTCCATGCCAAATTTCAATATGATATCTTTCATGGCTTAGGAGTAAATTACGAAAAACTAAAGTGTGACCGACAGACAGACAGACAGACAGACAGACAGACAGACAGACAGACAGACAGACAGACAGACAGACAGACAGACAGACAGACAGACAGACAGACATGGCTAGATCGATTCCTCTTGTCACCCTGATCAAGAATATATATATATGTCTATATCTACCGCGACTCCTTTGGTATGTTACATACACCGTGCCAAACTTAATATACCCTTTCCTTCGGAAAAGGTATAATGAACGGATTAATTCAACACGCTTAAATGCAAAAAACTCACAAGTGTGTCACTTTTTCAACCCTGAAAAGCATTTTTTGTACAATATTTCACTGATATTTAAAGCCATACTACTTTTATTATCAACGTGAATGTCAGAAATGACAAATGAAAGGGAAGCGCCGAAAAAAACAATTCATTCATACCACATATAACCATAGGTATATGGGCCAAAATTCTTTTTAATGCCTAAATTTCTGTCTCTGTCAACGAAAATCAGTGTTCGTAAAAGAGCAAATAAAATAAATAACAAATAAATTTTACCTAAAAATTTCTGAATAACGAAATAAAATACTCTAGTTCAATTGGAAAAAATCGAATATTACCAAACTTCCATCTTGTTTACTCGCAAATTACAGTAACATTGTTGTCTTGTTTGGCAAGATAAGACAAGATAAGACAACAATGTTACGATAATTTTGAAAGAAAAAAAATTGAGTTTTGGTAATACTTGATTTTTTTTAATTGGACTAGAGTATTTTATTTCGTTATTCATAAATTTTTTGTTAAAATTAATTTTTTATTAATTTGGTTTGGTCCTTCAGAAAAACTGAATTTCATTGACATGAACAGAAGTGAAGGCATTAAAAAGAATTTTGGCCCATATGTCACTCTCATAGATACTGCGCGGGACGTATCGCGCCAGTTAGAAAGAGATGTTGCTCGGCAGCAGTGTTGGAAAAGTAGGTGTAATTGTACCTTTTTCGGCCCTTTTTCACTTCAAAGGTACATTAGGTACAATTTGTCCATTTTAGGTACAATTTCAAGATGAAGAAATTTTGTTAGTGCATTAAATGGTAAAAGGTCTTCTGTGGTTATCTGAGTAGTGTTTGCAGATATTGTTTTATACATTTCCCAAAAAAGGTAGCATAATGCTTCCAGTGCAGACTAGATGTTAGATGTTTTGATGTTTCTTGACCTTCTTGTATTTTATGTTGGTCTAGAGTCAGACACACGAACAAGTGTTGGTCATCGAAATTAGAATAGATTACTAGATCGTATCAGTACCTCTCGTTTTGCAAGACAATGTCATCGTTCGGGAGTGAATAACACCTTCTCTCAATGACATTGCCATTCGAATTGGTATGAAAAACATCTCCATTAAATGACCATGTCATCAGATTTGAGAAGTACTCAAATTTTCCCCTTGATGTCTTCGGTGAACCCATTAATGAATTTGCCATTTATGAAAAAAATTCCGACTGGGTATATAAGGTATCCCAGCCGGATTTTATTGCATGCGTGACAAAATCATCGATGCAGAAGTATTGAAGAATTCATTTGTAAATAGACCAATTGGTGCTGTTTCGAATGATTTTCTAGTGAACATTTCATGGAAGCAAGAGCTCGTTGGAAGAGATCGTTCTTCAAACGAAATTTTGATTTGAAAAATGGTTGATTACTCCTTTTTTCAATGAAGATCTTATGCAATTTTCATGAACACAGTGTTTTCCATATTTTCAAAATGTCTGCTATGATTTACACATTTTTTGAGCAAGTTTTATTCACTTATGCTTTTCATTGAAGTGCATTTAAAACTAAACAATTTTGATAGAATCAGTAACGTTTTATGTTATGAGCTACCGTTATATTAAAACATATTCAATGAAGTGCTTTCAACCGAAATGGAAATACAAAATTAAAAAAATTAATAATAAAAAATATTTCTGTTTCTTTCCCTCCAAGATCCCAGTAGCGTTTACTTTTTTCAAATGAAATTTTCATTTGTATTAGGATCATATACTCTATTTTCAAATGAAATAATCATGCACGTTGAATCCATTTCAGCCAGCTAGCATGTGCTCTTTTCTCAAATGAAGTTTTCATGCGATTTAGGGTCATAAACTCCTTTAACACATGAATTTTGAAGTACTGAAAATAGCGGCCATCTTCTAACAAATTTCATTAGAAATAAGTGTTAGTAATGCGAGTAGTCGCAGTATGAATTTTCACCACTTCGGAAGTACTACAGAAGTAGTGAAATTTCCGGCTGGGATACTTTACTATATTTAGGTACAATTTATGGACCATTTTAGGTACACACTGAAATTTTCATGTTCCAACGCTGCTCGGCAGGCAAAAAAAGAGCGAGAGAAATATTTTTGGTGAGTACCTAAGTGGAAACTGCTCATTTTGGTGGGTACCCAAGACCGTGGTGGGTACCTAAGACCGTGTTGAAAAGAGCCAAAATGGAAACGGCTCCTGAGTGACATATATACACTATGGTGCAGAACTATAGCCGCACCTTTGTTTTTCAGTGTCAAAGTAGTTTAAGAAAGAAAAGAAATAAAATTCGGATAGGGAATGAAAGAAGAATCAAAAATAATGGGTTGAGAGAAAAAACAACAACAAAATCATTTTAATAACCCCGATATATAAAACTATTTGTTTTTTCATTGGTGCAAAACTATAAACGCATTTCGTTTCTGGTAAAAGTAGGCGTTGTTTTCCACATTTAAGCAGTTAAGAAGTGTTGATTTTTAACGTCAAATATATCAGCGAGAAAAATGCCACGTGGAAGTAGCCTTTCCGATATTGAGAAGGAAAATTTTTCCGAATTTTTTTCTTTTCTTTCTTAAACTGCTTTGACACTGAAAAACAAAGGTGCGGCTATAGTTCTGCATCATAGTGTAGTTATATATCATTCATACATACAATATGGAATGGTCAGAAAATTTTATAGTTTGATTAATTTAAATTGCGTTTTTTACAACGGAAATAGTTTTTGAATGTAAGTTATAGCTTGTTCTCACGGCGTTGTGAAGCAAGTGTTTCGGTTATCTGAAGCGAGATGCAGATTTACCCGTTCTCACGGTGCAATCTTGCTTCGTTCCAGTGATACCAACATAGATATTTTTTCACATTCTGTTTCTAACAGTTGGCAGCACTGCTTTGTTTTGACTGTTGGTTTTTGTTTATTATCATTAGCAAAAATTTGGATGTTGCGAAATGGAGATAAAGTGCAAGTTAATTGTTAAGCATAATTTATTTTTAAAGAATGCATCCCGGGTAGAGTTTGTTTTTTTTTTTTTTTTCTTTCTCTGCTGTCATTTATTTCCCACTCTTTCCGATTATTTTCGATAACAAGCAGGGTTGATATCAAAATTTTACTTGCTTCGCTACTTGATTCAAACTGAAGCAAGTAGAGATAGTGCTTCGGGCTATCAAAAATTTTTATGGCAAAGCGCTTGCTTCGCAGCTTGCTTCGCCTGCGAAGCGAGAATGAAAGCCGAAGCACTTGCTTCATAACTAGTGTTGCCAACTTTCTAAGGGAAAAATAAAGTATAAGTTTATTTATTAATTAAAAAATAAAGTATTTTACTAAAAAATAAAGTATTTTTAAATTCATCCTTTTATTAATTAAAAAAACAACATAGCAAATAGTTAATAACATATAGAAATAAATAACATGCTTTCATACTACCATAAATTCAATTTAAATTATCTCTCACACCGAAGTACTAGTACTTTACTGGTACACATTTGTTCTTAAATATACACTTTTTAATGCTTGCAGAACATTTTAGTTGGTCTATGATTTGTTTCACCTTTTTAAAATTATAATTAACTATGTATTTTAATAGTTAAGTATGTACTTAAGTTGCCTAAATTGTGATATTTATGATGAGCATGTAGTCAATATCAAAACTGTCGAAACTCTAATGAATTTAAATGGACCTGAAAAATAAAATCGTCGATGAGAGAATTTGGTGTTAGAAGAAAAAAAGAAATATAATGTAGCGAAAAAGCCTGAGGTTCGCTATAGAGAGAAATTTGTTTTAGAGGAGGTCATTTTAGAGAGTGTCGACTGTATTTATTTAGTTCAATGAACTATATGATGTATGTTTGGTAAAAACTGCCGTATATATTAAAAATAAAGTATTTTAGGATACTTTATTGTTCCATGAAAGTATAAAGTATCTCGATCAGAAATAAAGTAGGATACTATATTATATAGTATGGTTGGCAACCCTATTCATAACGCCGTGAGAACAAGCTATAACATGGATTTTATACTTTGAATAAAGAATAAAGGCAATAAATTCAATGTTTCGATTACAGGAAACCAAGAGTTTCAAGAAAAACATGAGCGTAAAAGAGAAGTTGGGTTTGATTCAATCCTTCAATAATGACAAATATATAATGCCTTCAATAATGTAATATATGAATAATGCTTTGAGTGTTTGATATTTAAAAGCAACGAAAGAGTACATTATATCCTGTTTTAGCATTACATACTCTTTGGATATGTGACAAATATATATCTATACTCTTTGTATGTGAACAAAGAAATTTAAAAAACAAAGACAAATTCCTGAATCCGGTTTTTTTTTTTAAATAACAGAGCAAAAAAATAGTTTCACTCCCCCTGCATACTCTATATAAATTATTAAAATTTGCGTGTCGCTGTTCGTTTGTATGAGCGTTAGGCTGTAATTAGTGTGAAGCTGTCATGTGTTTGTTGTATTTCCGCAACAAAAAATTACAACAAACACATAACAGCCTACGCTTCAGCTTAAGCTTCATTATAATTGCAGCCTTGGACATCTTAGCAGTTATACAACCCTTGGTTACATTACTTCGACCTACAATTCTCATAAGAATTATGCGGATTAACATATAAGAGGTAACAGAATTGTCCGAAGGTTTCCTTGCAATTTTTCACTTTGCACTTTAAATATATCGTCGGCTTAAAGTGTAAACCTGCTAACTAACAATTTAAAAATTTTTCAAGGCAAACAAAAAACATTTTCTTTCCAACATTTAAAGCTTATGGAGGAAACCCAAAATATAGATGGTTTATTTTTTAATATTTTAAATTAAAAGCACCTTTAAAACCAGTTAATTTGAGCAGTTGAAGTTATGTAAGACATTTTTCAACTTAGCAGGTTTTGGCAGAGTCAACTCACTTGTTTCGATGGACATAGCAGGCCTAAAGAAAACTAATTGACAGAGTTCCAAACGCTGTGCATAAATGAACCCGATGGTGTAAATGCAAGCAATAACTGCCTTCAATAAGAAACAGCCCGAAAAAAAAGAAATAGAAAGCAATACATTATTTCGAAAGAAATCATTATTTTAATTCTTAATTTTCAAGAAAGATAAGGCACGAACTGAAACTGTGTTTTCTTTTTTGTATGCTTAATTTATAAATACTTTGAAATCAATAGAAATTTAAGTATAAACATAGTATACTCAGGCACGATTTTTATTATTCATGTGGCAAATTCTCATAATATGATCGAAAATCTTTAGGCAGTGAGCTTTTCAAATATTGGAGGTCTTCAAACTTTCTGGCAGAAATGTTCTTCCTGTTTTCATGAAGATTCGGCAGCTGGAAAAAGACAATGGAACAGTTTGAGGCGATTTTCTTTGCGGTAATTGTTGCCAGTCGTCAGAAAAGCGTAGTTTAAAATGTATTTCTCCACTCGGGGTGTAGCGTAGGGCTCGTATATCAGTAACTTTTGCGTCACCTTTACCACGACCAGGATTTATGCTTTTGAAGAATTGTACCGTATTAAATGTTTTAAAGAACTGGTGGTTGAGATAAGTTACGTCATACGGCTTTGGCTTTCTTCTAGCTGATCTACAAACATCTACATATTCTGCTGGAACATGTATTTCTCTGTTCCTAAGTGCCCTTTCGATAGTAGAATGGATACTATCAGCTTCCATTTGAGTATGACCGACTTCTAAAAACTTTTGCTCAAAGATTATGTTTAGGTTGATGGCTGTGGATAATAAAGCGTTTGACATCACACAATTCCTATTCTGATAGGTACACCCATCACTATAAAAAATTATTTTAGATGGTTTTGATGACTCGTTTTTGGTTAATATTTTATTTTCGACTAAATCCAGCCAGATACTTGCAAATTCTTCAGAATTAATTCCCCCTTCAGTTTCATTCCATAAGTAGCAATATCCGTCTCCGTTATTAATATTATAAAATGCTAAATTATGCACTTGAAGTTTTGTTCTGTAGTACAAGCTACTAATTTTCGACTTTGGTGCCATTAAAACAGCTTGCAAATCTACTGTAAAAACCATGCTCTCTTCATTTTTGTCTTTGTCTTTTTCATTTCTAGCTTCTTCCTTTTTCTGTTCATGTTCCAAGTATTCATTCTCTGGTAAAATTCCAACTTTGTATAAAGCGCATTTTTCGCATTGGTCCTTTTTTGGAATATAAAGACTCAGATTTTTAGCATCGAAAACATGGTGAAAAGAAGCAATTGATTGAGACTGTAAGCCACGACGAACCCTCTAGTTGCTGTGAGTTGAATTGGCGTACTTCAGCTTCTGGAGTCATTTGTTATATTTTATTGCGGAGTTAGCTGCGAACTTTCACCACATTTGGACTTGGCAGTTTTACTCATCACCATTTTTTCCGCATTTACAGTTTGAAATTAAAAAAGATTTTTTGCTTGACGATGCAGACTGCATTTTTCTTTCGAATGACGTCAAAAGGTCAAAATCGATCAAAAGTGGACTTAGCAGGTTTACACTTTAAGCCGACGATATGTATGTATGAAATTGATTTTGAAAACTTTTATATGCAATTTTAATTTAAAAAGTGAAGTATAATTATTATTTTCTATTTTATACTTATATTAAAAATCGCCAAACAAATTATAAAATGAGGCTTATTTTTTAACTTTTAAATAAATCGTCACAAATAGCGTACGTGAACTTGATTGCTCCATTTTATGTACATAATGAGTGTTTTCTTATGAAGTTACCATGTAAAACTATCGTCCGTAAATTGACTTTACAGACACCAATTTTTTTTGTTATACTCCCCATATGCTCCCCATATCAATATAACAATACAAGGATTTCAAAATTATGAAAAATGGGCGTGGTAGATGGGCGGCTTTGGAGAAATGCCTGAGGCGCTATAAAATAGTTAGATGGAGCTGAGAATAATATATGTCCAGAAAATCTTGGCACCAAATAGAACCGTTCGTTATGCCACCCTAGCGAATCGATAAATGTTATCAACTGAAATCTGCAAATTTATTGATATCTCTAGATATATGTCAAATCAAACATAGTGAAATTAGTTCTTCGGATATGGCGTATAAGTTGGAATTGCGTAAGGCTGTCGCAAACGTTTTTGGCAAACTAAGCACGAAAGAAATTCTTGAAGGGTTTAAAGACAGGCCAATTTCACGAAGAACCATATTGCGTGTTATCAGTGATTGCTCAAAAGGTAGAGCGCAGGAAAATTAAAAAAAAAAAACTGGTCGACCACCAAAACTAGGTGTCAGCAAAACGAAAAAACTACTGAATGCTGCCCAAAACAAAATTGGTCAGTCAACTCGGAGACTTGCGCGAGCATTTAGTGTGTCTTAGACGAAAGTTGGGAATATTTTGGCCAAAAATCAAGTTTTTTATCGTAAACGTAAGCGGGCACCAAAATATACCGCTAGATAACTTGGAATAATACCAAAATGCTGCACAGCACTACGTGATAAACACTTTACGAATGGAAAGTTTATGATTTTGGATGATGAATCTTACTTTACTTTTGCACACCATGAACTAAAAGGGAATGATGGCTTTTATACCGATGACATTGAAACAACACCAAATAATGTTAAATTTGCTGCGAAATCGAAATTTGAGCCGAAAGTCTTGGTGTGGTGCGCCATTTCGTCAAAAGGTGTTTCAAAACCATTAATTCGACAATGTGGTTCGAAAGCGATTAATGCTGACATTTATATCGGTCAATGCTTGACAAAATTGAAACTGTTCATTCAGAATGTTCATTCTCATGATGAAATTATATTTTGGCCCGATCTTGCGAGCAGTCATTACGCGAAGAAAACAACAGATTAGCTCGCTAAGCAGAAAATACCATTTGTTCCTAAAAAGGATAACCCAGCAAATGTTCCACAGGCACGTCCAATCGAAGATTTCTGATCAATTCTTAAGCGTAAAGTGTACGAGAGGGGCTGGGAAGCTAAAAGTCAGGAACAGTTAATTCGAAGAATTAGGACAAAATTGAAAGAAGTCAAAATATCTGTCTGCCAGAAAATAATTTTGAAGGTTCCCACTGCACTGCGAAAAATAGAAGATAATGGACCGTTAAGTGTACTCTGAATTAATTTTTGTACAGTTTATGAATTAAATTAGCCAATTAAAAAAAATCATTTCAATTCATTTAATCTTTGTTAAAAAATCGTTAATTTAATTTAGTGCCAAGACTTTCTGGACATATGTTATGAGCATCTATCATGATATAAAATATTTTGTCTCAAAAATGCTTTTGTTGGGACTGCTTTAACGCCCACAGCCACAAGATTAGTTTTAACGCAGGCAAAGGCATCGCAAAATGAAAGAAGAAAATATATTCCATTTTTATTTGCTGATAAGCCAATTTTGTTTTAACAGAAACAAAAATTTAGTTATGATGAATCACTATCAGTACTGCTGAAGGAATATTCTTCAAGGCCGCGTTCATAAGCATTAGAAAAGCGTCCGTCTGCCACATTTTAATTCCTACTTGGCAGGATAAGATACTTTAAAATATCCGGAGGTCCGTATTTTGCCAGTATGCCACTTGATTTATTCTTAAAAAACCAGGATAACGTTGCATTTGAATAAACAGGACTGTATTGCCGGACATGTAATAGATCGGGACTTTGTCTTCTAGGGTTGTCTTTGCAACAATTTTGATGTCAGGAGTTGTCTTAGTTCATGTCTGAACCTGACCTCATACCCTTATTTCCAATTTCCAACTTATTTTTGCCCTTTTATACCCATAGTAAGCAGGGTATATTAGTTTTGTGCGAATCTTGTAACCACATATAACCATATATGTCACTCTCATAGATATTGCGAGGGACGTTTCGCGCCAGTTAGAAAGATATGTTACTCGACAGGCAAAACAAGAGCGAGAGAGAAATACTTTTGGTGAGTACCTTAGTGCAAAATCTTCAATTTGGTGGGTACCCAAGACCGTGTTGAAAAGACCCAAAATCGAAACGGCTCCTGAGTGACATATTATATAGTTATATATGCATGTTACAGCCAGAACTAAGCTCCGTAGATATAGACATATATTTATATTCTTGATCAGAATCACAAACTGAATCCATTAAAACATGTCCGTCTGTCCCTCCGCCCGTCTGTCCCTCCGCCCGTCTGTCCCTCCATCCGTCTGTCCCTCCGTCCGTGGTCGGATCTCCTCCGAAACGGCTGGAGCAATAAGTCAAAATTTGGCACACAGGTATATTAGGATCCGAGTGTGATCCTAAGTAAAAATGAGAGACATGCGCCCACTGCCACGCCCACAAATGAATTTAATGTGTTATCAGTAAAATGCTTGTAACTTGCGAACCACTTAACACATTTTATTGATGTTTGGTGTACTAGTAAACTACGAAAAGGGACATATCCTGGAAAAAAATGGACGCCGTCCTCCTCGAGCCACGCCCACAAATAAGGGTTTATCGCAACTTGTAGTAAAAGGCGTAGAAGCTTTAAATTCGCAACATAGGTTGACCAAGGCAAATGCAGTGTGTAGCAAAAAAATTTATGTGGCCCGCCTACCGCCACGCCCACAAATGAAGATTTTTCGTAACTTGTGAAGTCATATATCGGTAGTTTATATAAGAAAAAAGTTTCTTATAACACAGTGCCACATTTTTCAACCTCATTTATATGATGACGTTCTAATAAAGAAATTCTGAAAGCTATTGATGGTAGTTGCAAAACCCCAGAAGGATATTGTCTGACTGACTAAGGTTTTCATTTTATGGCCATTTGCAGTTTTTTTATTTTTTTGTTCGGATTTTCGCGTTTATTTTAAATACTGTTGTGAATCTGACAAGATGATACACAACTAAAACATAGCTATGGGTAAGATAAACAACTTCCCTCTAGATACCAATTTCAGCACATGAGTTTTCCTATGGTTTTCAGTTCAAATTGTGATGAAATTCACGCTCAAATTCTAAGTTTCAGTCAAATATCTCAAAAAAAAATCCGGTTTTGGTGCAGTTTTGAGATTTTTGTGACAGACCCTAGTACTGGAGGTACCCTTAATAATAGACCTATCAAAAAATTTTTTGGAGAGGATGTTTATGGCTACAAAGAAAGCATAACTGCGTATAAATATTTTTCTAAAATTCTCATAAGCCTTATGTGGACTTACATACAAGAGACAAAATAATCAAAAATTAGCTCACATATGTGTATGATGTTATAATGTATAATTATCTTCCGTAAACTGACTGCAGACTCAAATTTTTATTATGGAATATGTAGATGAGGCATTTTTCCTTTTTTATTTATTTAAAATAATTGGTTGATTTTTAATACCTTTGGTTG
>CM035806.1:62919511-62932011 GCA_020466095.1 Chlorops oryzae
AAACAAAAAGGCCACAGCAACACCTCAGTAACAGGTTGGCTGATAAGTCCCCGGTCTGACACATAGATGGCGTCGCTAGTATTAAATGCATATTATTTTTATATAGTGGCAACCTTCAAATGATTCGTGTCAAAATTTGACTCTGTAAGTCAATTAGTTTGTGAGATAGAGCGTCTTTTGCGAAGCAACTTTTGTTATTGTGAAAAAAATTAAAAAAAAGGAATTTCGTGTTTTGATAAAATACTGTTTTCTGAAGGGAAAAAATACAGTGGAAGCAAAAACTTGGCTTGATAATGAGTTTCCGGACTCTGCCCCAGGAAAATCAACAATAATTGATTGGTATGCAAAATTCAAGCGTGGTGAAATGAGCACGGAGGACGGTGAACGCAGTGGACGCCCGAAAGAGGTGGTTACCGACGAAAACATCAAAAAAATTCACAAAATGATTTTGAATGACCGTAAAATGAAGTTGATCGAGATAGCAGAGGCCTTAAAGATATCAAAGGAACGTGTTGGTCATATCATTCATCAATATTTGGATATGAAAAAGCTCTGTGCAAAATGGGTGCCGCGAGCTCACATTTGACCAAAAACAACAACGTGTTGATGATTCTGAGCGGTGTTTGCAGCTGTTAACTCGCAATACACCCGAGTTTTTGCGTCGATATATGACAATGGATGAAACATGGCTCTATCACTACACTCCTGAGTCCAATCGACAGTCGGCTGAGTGGACAGCGATCGGTGAACCGTCTCGGAAGCGTGGAAAGACTCAAAAGTCCGCTGGCAAAGTAAAGGCCTCTGTTTTTTGGGATGGGCATGGAATAATTTTTATCGATTATCTTGAGAAGGGAAAAACCATCAACAGTGACGATTATATGTCGTTATTGGAGCGTTTGAAGGTCGAAATCGCGGCAAAACGGCCCCATATGAAGAAGAAAAAAGTGTTGTTCCACCAAGACAACGCACCGTGCCACAAGTCATTGAGAACGATGGCAAAAATTCATGAATTAGGCTTCGAATTGCTTCCCCACCCACCGTATTCTCCAGATCTGGCCCCCAGCGACTTTTTCTTGTTCTCAGACCTCAAAATGATGCTCGCAGGGAAAAAATTTGGCTGCAATGCAGAGGTGATCGCCGAAACTGAGGCCTATTTTGAGGCAAAACCGAAGGAGTACTACCAAAATGGTATCAATGGACTTATCAGCCATCCTGTTAATTGACCAGCATTGGGCAGAAATTGGAACGTTGCTGGGAAAAACAGGTAAGAGTTATAAAACTCATTTGTTTTAATTTTTTATAAAATTATAAATATCTCTTAGCTGTTGAATGCAAACGGGCATGGGTAGCCTTAAGAGAAAGCTACCGGTACCAAGCTAGAGCGGCAAAAATGAAAAAGTGGAAGTGCCGGTGGAGATTTTCTTGAAGGACCCCAGTTTTCGGAATTTGCTTCCACCAATGTGCAATATGACCTGAGCTTCCTTGGAGACACATCGCAAAAAAAGAAGTAACTTTGGTTTTGGTTGGAGTTGCGACATAAAACAAATATAAAATAAATTTTTTTAGAACCTTTCAATTGGTGGAAAATTTGACGACCGATTTCGATGCTCAGTTAAGCACACAATACTTTTATGTAAGTACAACGTTTTTTTCAATGCTAGAAGCTTGCAAATGTACTATATTTCATTATAGGAAGACCAACCCAAAACGAAGATGCCGAAGTCTGACCAAATCTAGAACGAGTGTTTAGATATACAGAAGAGGCTTCTGCAGGAACACCCAAACTCAAACATAAAAACATTAAAACGCACAGAGTTTTGGATCTACATTGAGAGCCTGATAAAAGATTTACCAGAGAAGGATTGTAAATAGCTCAGATAGCGAGTGAGGGAGATCCGGAATAAGCCGAGAAATAATAAAAAACGACAAAGATTTAGTTTGTAAGATACCGTTGCGATTTATTGGAGGATCTTACGTTTTTGGTAGCGTGGATATTGTCCGCACGAGTTTGTCGCTGGTTGCGTGGCAGTATATTCAGAGAGGGAGATGCGGGATATATATAGATGGTGATATTTAATTTTGCGAGTAAATTAAACTTGAGAAGTATGATAGTGGTTGTAACGTTTAGAACGCGCGATAGCTGTAAGACAACTGACTGAGATCAAGACAAAGCTTGGCGCCATGACTTTCGCTTTCGATGCAACATGTTGCGAAAGTCACGGTTGCATCAGGGCCAAGTGTTATACCGAATGAGAGGGGTTAATTGGCCGTCCACATTAACATTCTGCCCCCCTTGCAGTGCTACTGCAATCAACCACCAACAAACCGTCACGGGAGATTTTTGACATCGACTGTAACTACATAGGAAGAAAGTGTATATCATATTACAAATTATGATTCTTAAGATGGGGATGACATATGCAATTCAGTTCAAACAATTTTCTATTATTAAATTCAAATGAGAATATATAATGAAAAATATGAAAATAAAAATTCAAATGAGGATATATAATGAAAAATATGAGATTCCAATTAACGACTTCAAAATATGATTTCAGTTGGCAATGCCTGTCAGCACATAGCCGAAAATAGTGAGCTGTCCGAGTGGTCGACCATACTGTCCTTCCAGCAGTCCTGACCGCATAATTTTGGGATATACATCCGCCCCCAGAATCAAGTCGACAGCCGCTGATCTATAAAAATGCGGATCGGCCAATTTGATTCCGGTGAATAACGACGTTATTCTTTCATCGACATCTTGATGGGGCGTAATTAACTTCATGTGCTCGTGAATTTGAGCCTTTATCGTGAGTTCAATGTTAAGATCCATCCTGGCCCGCATACTCAATGTGCACACTTTATGGTCGTTCACCCGGTCAATGGGAACCCGCAGCTGATGTGCACATCTGCCGGTCAGAATGGACCCAACCGCGTTGGGATCGAGCAATGCTCGCAAATAGTGGATCCTTCCATTGGCGACGACTTTTACGAGCGCGGTGGGCCTCAACGGCGTTCCCGACGTCAGTCCAGCAGAGGCTACGGACGGACGAGGTCCACCACTACGGAGCTCCTCGGACGATGGGCGAGGTGTCCGGTTTAGTGGGAGCAGAGACGAGCGAGGTCTCTCGGGACGGCACCGTTGCCCTAGTCGCGCTGCCATGGAACTCGATGGCTTCGTATGGTCCTTGGGAGAGTCATGCAGCAAAGTATGATGTTGCTCCTGACACCGACGGCATTTGTACGAGCTCGTGCAATTCCGGCGGGCATGAGATTGAGCCAGGCAATTTGAGCAATATCCATGTAGGAGAACGAGACGTAAGCGACCTGCCAGAGATTTTCGCAAGAATGTTGGGCAGTATCGTAAGGCATGTGGGTTTTTGCACACCCGGCAATCCATTGTCTCTTTTGCCGCGGTCTTGGAGGCGACGACGTCGGTGCATTTATTAGCATTCATGTTTCTCTAAAATGAGAGGGACAATACGAACAACAAACGAACACAAAAAAATGGGATGTTGATGAGAAATTTATGGTGGTGAAAGTAAGACCAGTTTAGAGATAGGTCGCTTGATAACACCCTTAGCCGTTTTAATGTTTGCCACTCGTACTCTATTATCTGTGCCGCAGTGCACATTTTCGATCCTACCTAAGCGCCATTCATTGGGAGGGAGATTTTCGTCTTGTATGACGACTAAATCGTGAATTGCTACATTTTTTTGGGGAAATTTCCATTTGTTTCGTTTATGTAGTTCTTTCAAATACTCTGATTTCCATCGTGTACAAAAGTGTTGGTATATCGCTTTCATCTTCTGATAGCGATTAATTATAGAAATCGGATTTCCTTCAATTTCAGTTTCAGGGAGAGCAAGAAGTTGACACCCAATAAGAAAATGTCCTGGCGTCAACGGTTCGATATCTGAAGGATCGTCTGAGATAGGACTTAAAGGTCGAGAGTTGAGACATGCTTCAATTCTTTGAATAATCGTGCTGAATTCTTCAAAGGTAAATTTAAAATTTCCTGCGAATCGCCGAAAGTGAAATTTAAAAGATTTTACACCTGCTTCCCAAAGTCCTCCCATATGAGGAGCTCCAGGGGGAATAAATTTCCATTCAACTGCTTGATTAGCGTATTTTCGTTCAACATCTGTTTTTGTTGCCTTGAGATATTCTTTAAATTCCTTCTTCAGCACTCGAGAAGCCCCAACAAAGTTTGTGCCATTATCCGAAAAGATTCTTGCTGGACAGCCCCGCCGGGCTACAAATCGAGCAAGGGCCGCTAAAAAAGTTGGCGTCGTGAGGTCACTCACTGCTTCGAGATGTATTGCTTTCGTAGCAAAACAAACGAACAGACAAACATAACCTTTTGTGATACTGCATCCTCGACCTCTGTAACTCTTTATATCAAAAGGGCCACAGAAATGGATTCCAGTCGACGTAAACGGCCGAGCAATCGTTTTTCGATCTGGGGGCAAGGCAGCCATAATTTGGCTTTGAGCTTTCTTTTTGTGTACCAGGCAGATCTTACAAGAATGAATGATTGTTCTAATTAAATTCTTGGCTTTCGGAATCCAGAATTGTTGACGTATCAAACGTAACATAAGCTGATTTCCTCCATGCATACTTATGTCATGAGTAAAATGAACAAACAAGCGTGTGAATTGAGCTGAATAAGGGAGAATGATCGGAAATTTTTCATTATAACGTAGGGAGATGGAACGCGCTAACCGACTTCCCAGACGGAGAAGCCCATCAGGATCAAGAAAGGGGTTTAGAGTACCGAGTTTGCTTTTAGAATCGATGGGGAGGGATTTTGAAAGAAGAAAATATTCACTTGCGAAATAAGCTTTTTGCGCTATTTGAATTAAGTATTTTTTTTTTTGATTTAATTTCGGGGATTGTGACGCCCTTATTGAATGGGATAGCAGATTGACTTCGTCGCTTTGTGAAACGAAACACGTAAGAAAAAACACGTAAGGCACGAGCGAAGTTTGAAAACCTATCCATCAGGTCCTCAAAATTGTTGAAAAATGCATAATTAACTTTAATGGCTTTTTCTTCTAAATTGGTGTCTAACGAGCACGAGGGATTCAATTTGGGCCACGCGGATGCTTCTAATTTTAACCATGAAGGCCCTGTCCACCATAATTGATTATCAACGAGATCTTGACTGTTAATCCCTCTGCTGATCATATCCGCTGGGTTGTCATGCGAATCAACGTGAAACCAATTGTCGCGATTAGTTTTTTCGACAATTTTTGAGACCCTATTTGCCACAAATGCATTCCATGCACACGGTGGCTTTTGAAGCCACGCGAGAACAATTGTGGAATCCGTCCAACAAAATAGCGACCTTTTATTAATTTTGAGCTCTTCTATTAATGCTTCGATCATTTCAGCTAATAGTGTTGCACCACAAAGCTCTAATCGCGGGAGGGACACGGATTTCACGGGTGCTACACGGGATTTTGCGAAGATAAGATGAGTGCTAACACATTGGCCATTTTCAACTCGAATATATACACACGCTCCGAACGCCTTCTCGGATGCGTCGCAAAACGCATGATACTGTACCATTGAGGAAGGAGCATAATCCACCCATCGTGGAATGCGAATCTTTTCGATATATTTATGGCTTTCCATGAATGCTTTCCATACTTTTAGTTGGTCTGCGGGAATTTCATCATCCCATTCTATTTGTTGCAGCCATAGACTCTGCATAAAAATTTTTGCGACTATTACGATCGGCGAGAGCCATCCTGCGGGATCAAACAATTTCGCAATCATGGAGAGAACTTCTCTCTTTGTGTATGAAGGTTTTTCCGAGAACTTAGAAACCGTAAAGAAAAAACTATCAGAGTTGGCATTCCAATGAATACCTAACGTCTTGGTGGAACTACAATCTTCAATCTTGAGAAAATCTTCATTTAAAAGTTCTTTTACTGGGAGTACATTTAAAACTTCCTTGCAGTTGGAAGTCCATTTCCTCATAGTAAATCCAGCAGAATTGGTGGCCTGAATTAGCTGATCTAAAGCTTCGAGAGTTTCATTGAGAGTATGGGCACCTGCAAGAGCATCATCGACATACATCATATTTTTCAAAATACTTGCTGCTAAAGGGAGTGAATTTTCAACGTCGTTGGCTAATTGAATTAGAGTTCGAATTGCCAAGTAAGGTGCGCAGTTGACCCCAAAGGTAACTGTTTTTAGTTCATATTCCTCCAGGGGATCGGAGGGGGATTGACGAAAGATTAGTCGCTGAAAGAGAGTGTGGGATTCATGCACTCGTATTTGACGATACATTTTCTCTAAATCGCCATTGAATACGAATCGAAATAATCGCCACTTTACAATTAAAATAGTGAGATCTTGTTGAAGAGAGGGACCTACATAGAGAATGTCGTTGAGACTTTTACCATTTGCCGTTTTACATGAGGCATTGAAAACTACACGAACTTTTGTTGTCGTGCTTTCTGGCTTAAAAACCGCGTGATGAGGCAAATAATAATGTGGAAATTGATCAGGCGTCGAGACTTTTTCCATATGACCTAACTCCAGGTATTCCATGACGACTTTGTCATATTGGGCCTTTACATCGGGAGATTTTAATAAACGAACCTCATTGCGCAGAAACTGTCTCTTGACGATTTCTCTTGAAGAACCGATGCTTTTATTGAGAGATTTAAATGGAAGATGAACAACATATCTACCATCAGAATCACGGGAAGTGGTATTTACAAATAAATTTTCACACAGTCTTTCTTCTTCAGTGAGAAACGGCTTTTTTGGAAGATCCTCCATTTCCCAAAATCTAGTCATTTGGTCGTTTAGTGTAATTTCATTTATTGACGACAAAAATACTCGAATATTGTTAGACTTCTGGAGCCCCACTGGCCCTAAAAAGATCCATCCGAAAACTGTATTTTGTGCCATGAGAGAGCCACATGCGTTTTTCCTAATACCATTGAGGAGAATGAAAGGATAAATATCGGCACCAATTAAAATATCAATTTCGTTGCTTTTCCAAAATTGATTGTCAGCGAGTTTGAGATCAGCGGGAATTTGGATTTGAGTAATATCCAGGGAATATGTAGGAATATGTTCCGTTAAATAGGGAAGAACGAGTCCTGAAACTTCAATTTGAATGGCAGAATTATTGGGAGAGCCTAAAACAAACTCAACTGATTTTATTGTACGAGCGGAGACAGTTCTATTGATTCCTGAAACTTGTGCATTCACCTTTTTTTCGGGCAGTTTTAATAATTTTTGAAGGCGTTCAGTAATGAAAGTGCCTTCCGATCCAGGATCGATTAGTGCTCGGGCTGTATATGCAACGCCGTGATGATAAATATGAACCATAGCTGTGCCAAGCAAAACTTGACGCGAAGAAATGGCCACATGAGATTGAACATTGACAGTGTTCTCTGCTGCAGCACTACTTGAAGCAGTGGCAGCTTCAGATAAATTTTGAAAATTCGTCGTTACTTGTGTAGGATGAGCTTGTCGAGAAAGAGATGCATTTTGAGTAGCATTAAAGGAATTATGTTGAAAAGGTGCATTGTCACGATGCAGAAGAGTATGATGCCTTTTATGGCATTTAGAACAATTATGAGCACTGGTACAATTTTTAAAAGAATGAGAATTAGCGAGACAATTAATGCACAAATTATTCTGTTTCACTTTATTGAAACGCTTCTGAACGCTAAGTGCTAGAAATTTAGAACAACTTTTTGTTGCATGCTCCCGAGATGAACACACACAACAACCTGATTTGTTTGTTTTTGCTTGATATGCATTAACTCTATTGGTTTTAGGCGCTTCCGATTGGTTACCTTTCAATGTAGGTGGAGCTTGAGACTTAGAATTCGATGCCGAGTCGGACTTGTCACGAAAATCTGACACGGACTCTAATGTATAAAAACGATTGGTGAGAAACGCATCTAAATCCTTCCATTTTGGGATTTCAGTTTTATTAGTGAGAGTCTGTTCCCAAAGAGCTAAACTGAGAGTTGGCAATTTGGACGAACATAGATACGTGAAAATAGCATCCCAGCTGTCGACATCTATTTTGTACATTTCCAACGTAGAAATACAATTATTAATGTCGCGTTGTAAGCTTTTAATAGCCGAACTAGAATCAATTGCCACTGGTTTGAGATTGAATAAAACCTTGAGCTGACTATTGACAAGAATGCGCCTATTATCATATCGCTCAACTAAATTTTTCCATGCTACGATAAATCCTTCGTTAGTCAAGGGACATTTCTTCACAATTTCATTTGCTTCGCCGCGCGTTTTCTGAATTAAATGATACAACTTTTCAACAGGCGACAATCGTGTATTAGAGATATAAATAGCCGTGAACAAATCCCGAAAAGTAGGCCATGAGAGATAATCCCCTTCGAATATAGTGGTATCACACGGAGGTAATTTTAATTGCGAATGAAATTGTGAAGAATCATTAGGAAGATTAAAACCGTGAAACCCAATAGTATCCGATATATTCAGCGATTTCGACGAGAACTCATCCATTTGCGCGACGCACTTCAAAAAAGCGGCATAACTTTCTTTGTATTGATTTTTTAAAGCGGAAATCTCTTCGCTAGTCTTGCCCTTTTTCGTTGCATTTTGGAGTGTGGAGTGGTACTCTCGCTTGAGTAAATCCCATAAAGCTTGGATTTCTTTTTTTTGAATTTCAAGAGTGAAAGTAGTATGAGCGGCATTTGGGAGTTCATTGAAAGCGTCGACGAAATCAATTAATTGGACACACAAAGTTGCGAACGACATTTCTATTTTATTTAATTGTAATTGTAATTGGTTTAAATAGTTATATTCTGTGAGAAAAGATGAAGGGGAATTCGAGTGAAAGTCGTGCAAAGATTATAAAAATTTTTATTCGCGAAATGAGAAAACTGTGCCCACTGTTCTGAGCACCGGCTGATTTGAAAATTTCACTTGACTTTCTTTCGAAATAGTTCAATGCACTTGTCCGTGCAATCAAATTGAAGCAAAAACGAAATGAAAGACACTTTAGCTCTTTCACACTAACAAAGGAGCGGTTTTTTTGATATTCTTCTTTACACGATTTTCTCACGATTGGCGCTTAGGCTTTGTAGAATACGAACAGTGGCGCATAAGCTAAATAGAAACCAAAAAAAAAAACGCGAGCACTTCTGTTATATGACGAGAATGCAAGCAGTGGCGGGCTTTGGCTGCGTTGTTTGTATGAATATATGTGAATGTATATATTACCGATTTTTCGCGGGTTTTCTCGTAACGGAAAATACCGATATAACAGGTTGGCTGATAAGTCCCCGGTCTGACACATAGATGGCGTCGCTAGTATTAAATGCATATTATTTTTATATAGTGGCAACCTTCAAATGATTCGTGTCAAAATTTGACGTCTGTAAGTCAATTAGTTTGTGAGATAGAGCGTCTTTTGTGAAGCAACTTTTGTTATTGTGAAAAAAATGGAAAAAAAGGAATTTCGTGTTTTGATAAAATACTGTTTTCTGAAGGGAAAAAATACAGTGGAAGCAAAAACTTGGCTTGATACTGAGTTTCCGGACTCTGCCCCAGGAAAATCAACAATAATTGATTGGTATGCAAAATTCAAGCGTGGTGAAATGAGCACGGAGGACGGTGAACGCAGTGGACGCCCGAAAGAGGTGGTTACCGACGACAACATCAAAAAAATTCACAAAATGATTTTGAATGACCGTAAAATGAAGTTGATCGAGATAGCAGAGGCCTTAAAGATATCAAAGGAACGTGTTGGTCATATCATTCATCAATATTTGGATATGAAAAAGCTCTGTCCAAAATGGGTGCCGCGCGAGCTCACATTTGACCAAAAACAACAACGTGTTGATGATTCTGAGCGGTGTTTGCAGCTGTTAACTCGCAATACACCCGAGTTTTTGCGTCGATATGTGACAATGGATGAAACATGGCTCTATCACTACACTCCTGAGTCCAATCGACAGTCGGCTGAGTGGACAGCGATCGGTGAACCGTCTTCGAAGCGTGGAAAGACTCAAAAGTCCGCTGGCAAAGTAATGGCCTCTGTTTTTTGGGATGGGCATGGAATAATTTTTATCGATTATCTTGAGAAGGGAAAAACCATCAACAGTGATTATTATATGTCGTTATTGGAGCGTTTGAAGGTCGAAATCGCGGCAAAACGGCCCCATATGAAGAAGAAAAAAGTGTTGTTCCACCAAGACAACGCACCGTGCCACAAGTCATTGAGAACGATGGCAAAAATTCATGAATTAGGCTTCGAATTGCTTCCCCACCCACCGTATTCTCCAGATCTGGCCCCCAGCGACTTTTTCTTGTTCTCAGACCTTAAAAGGATGCTCGCAGGAAAAAAATTTGGCTGCAATGAAGAGGTGATCGCCAAAACTGAGGCCTATTTTGAGGCAAAACCGAAGGAGTACTACCAAAATGGTATCAAAAAATTGGAAGGTCGTTATAATCGTTGTATCGCTCTTGAAGGGAACTATGTTGAATAATAAAAACGAATTTTGACAAAAAAATGTGTTTTTCTTTGTTAGACCGGGGACTTATCAGCCAACCTGTTAATGAGAGAGGAGGGAAAATTTTTTTTTTTTTTTTTCAACGGGAGTTTTCTAACGGGAGTTAAAATCGGCACTTTTTCTCGGTTAAATTTTCGATTTTTAATTTGATAAAAGACGAAATTATCAAAGAAACCCCAAGAAAATTAGAAAGTCACGCACCTGAAATTCGATGAGAGTATGTAATATTGAAAATATGAGGTGTGTGATGTCCAGTGGATGTATGTGATGTGTATGAGAAATGTGAGTGTGTGGTGTGTGTGAGAAATCCTCTCTTTTCAGCAGTGATCGTTTGGCACCTGCAGCGAGAAAGGCTGTTTATTAGGGATGCTCAAATTGTGGATGCGGAAATTCCAAAATCCGGATTGGCTTATCCGGCTCGAAGGACCAATAAATAGCTCAGATAGCGAGTGAGGGAGATCCGGAATAAGCCGAGAAATAATAAAAAACGACAAAGAATTAGTTTGTAAGATATCGTTGCGATTTATTGGAGGATCTTACGTTTTTGGTAGCGTGGATATTGTCCGCACGAGTTTGTCGCTGGTTGCGTGGCAGTATATTCAGAGAGGGAGATGCGGGATATATATAGATGGTGATATTTAATTTTGCGAGTAAATTAAACTTGAGAAGTATGATAGTGGTTGTAACGTTTAGAACGCGCGATAGCTGTAAGACAACTGACTGAGATCAAGACAAAGCTTGGCGCCATGACTTTCGCTTTCGATGCAACATGTTGCGAAAGTCACGGTTGCATCAGGGCCAAGTGTTATACCGAATGAGAGGGGTTAATTGGCCGTCCACATTAACAGATTGTTTGGAGCTGCAGCAAAGCTTTTTAGCAAAAGTTTTTGAAATAGTTTGTAACAACAATTAATTTTTCTTTTTCTCTTTTTTGCCACAAAGCAATTTGAAGTTTACGTTTTTAAAAAAATATTTTACAGAGAAACTAGTCAATTGAATAGACTTTTAAGTTTGCAACTTTATACTTTTGTTGAAGTTATTCTTAAGTTTACATGACGACCTGCTACAAGTAAATAATTACTAGTCATATGAACAGGACTATTTTTATACCCAGCGTAAGCGGGGTATATTAGTTTTGTGCAAATCTTGTAACAGGGAGAATTAAGCTCCGGAGATATAGAAAAATATATATAGAAATGATCAGGATCAAAAACTGAATCGATTTAGACATGTCCGTCTGTCCGTCTGTCCGTCTGTCCGTCTGACCGTCTGTCCGTCTGTCCGTCCGTCCGTGGTCGGATCTCCTCCGAAACGGCTGAACCAATGAAGTCGAAATTTGGCACACATGTATATCGGGGTTAGAGTATGATCCTAAGTAAAAATGGGAGACATCAGCCCACTGCCACGCCCACAAATGAATTTATTGTGTTTTCAATAAAATGCTTGTAACTTGCGAACCACTCAACACATTCCATTGATATTTGGTGTGCTGGTAAACTACGAAAAGGGACATATCCTGGCAAAAAATGGACGCCACCCTCCTCAAGCCACGCCCACAAATAAGCCCAAAAATAAGGGCTTATCGTAACTTGTGAAGTAAAAGGCGTAGAAGCTTCAAATTCGCTGCATAGGTTGATCAAGGCAAATGAAAGGTGTAGGAACAAAAATTTATGTAGCCCGCCCACTGCCACGCCCACAAATAGAGAATTTTCATAACTTCCGAAGTAAAAGGCGTAGAAGCTTCAAATTCGCAACATAGGTTCACCAAGGCGAATGAAAGGTGTAGGAAAATTTTTTTATGATCGCCCACTGCCACGCCCACAAATGAAGATTTTTTGTAACTTCCGAAGTAAAAGGCGTAGAAGCTTCGAATTCGCAACATAGGTTCACCAAGGCGAATGAAAGGTGTAGGAAAAAATTTTTTGTGGCCCGTCCACTGCCACGCCCACAAATAAAGATTTT
>CM035806.1:62932111-62953285 GCA_020466095.1 Chlorops oryzae
TAAGGAATTTAAAATTTGTTTTCCCTAAGGTTTTTAAAACAACAAATCTTTTAATTTAAATATAAAAACATTTGTTCATGGCAAACGTGGAACCGCTCGAAGTGTTTAGCTAAACATCTCAGAGTTAAACACCATATAGAAACGCGCTATAAGAAGTGTTGATTTTTAACGTCAAATATATCAGCGAGAAAAATGCCACGTGGAAGTAGCCTTTCCGATATTGAGAAGGAAAATATTTCCGAATTTTTTTTCTTTTCTTTCTTAAACTGCTTTGACACTGAAAAACAAAGGTGCGGCTATAGTTCTGCATCATAGTGTAGTTTATATATCATTCATACATACAATATGGAATGGTCAGAAAATTTTATAGTTTGATTAATTTAAATTGCGTTTTTTACAACGGAAATAGTTTTTGAATGTAAGTTATAGCTTGTTCTCACGGCGTTGTGAAGCAAGTGTTTCGGTTATCTGAAGCGAGATGCAGATTTACCCGTTCTCACGGTGCAATCTTGCTTCGTTCCAGTGATACCAACATAGATATTTTTTCACATTCTGTTTCTAACAGTTGGCAGCACTGCTTTGTTTTGACTGTTGGTTTTTGTTTATTATCATTAGCAAAAATTTGGATGTTGCGAAATGGAGATAAAGTGCAAGTTAATTGTTAAGCATAATTTATTTTTAAAGAATGCATCTTTTTACCCGGGTTTGTTTTTTTTTTTTTTTTCTTTCTCTGCTGTCATTTATTTCCCACTCTTTCCGATTATTTTCGATAACAAGCAGGGTTGATATCAAAATTTTACTTGCTTCGCTACTTGATTCAAACTGAAGCAAGTAGAGATAGTGCTTCGGGCTATCAAAAATTTTTATGGCAAAGCGCTTGCTTCGCAGCTTGCTTCGCCTGCGAAGCGAGAATGAAAGCCGAAGCACTTGCTTCATAACTAGTGTTGCCAACTTTCTAAGGGAAAAATAAAGTATAAGTTTATTTATAAATTAAAAAATAAAGTATTTTACTAAAAAATAAAGTATTTTTAAATTCATCCTTTTATTAATTAAAAAAACAACATAGCAAATAGTTAATAACATATAGAAATAAATAACATGCTTTCATACTACCATAAATTCAATTTAAATTATCTCTCACACCGAAGTACTAGTACTTTACTGGTACACATTTGTTCTTAAATATACACTTTTTAATGCTTGCAGAACATTTTAGTTGGTCTATGATTTGTTTCACCTTTTTAAAATTATAATTAACTATGTATTTTAATAGTTAAGTATGTACTTAAGTTGCCTAAATTGCGATTTTTATGATGAGCATGTAGTCAATATCAAAACTGTCGAAACTCTAATGAATTTAAATGGACCTGAAAAATAAAATCGTCGATGAGAGAATTTGGTGTTAGAAGAAAAAAAGAAATATAATGTAGCGAAAAAGCCTGAGGTTCGCTATAGAGAGAAATTTGTTTTAGAGGAGGTCATTTTAGAGAGTGTCGACTGTATTTATTTAGTTCAATGAACAATATGATGTATGTTTGGTAAAAACTGCCGTATATATTAAAAATAAAGTATTTCAGGATACTTTATTGTTCCATGTAAGTATAAAGTATCTCGATCAGAAATAAAGTAGGATACTATATTATATAGTATGGTTGGCAACCCTATTCATAACGCCGTGAGAACAAGCTATAACATGGATTTTATACTTTGAATAAAGAATAAAGGCAATAAATTCAATAGTGGGACTCATGCAGGGTCGCAAATTTTTCGAAATGGGAAACTTTGCGAAATGGGAAATGAACTGTCAAAATTTGTATGGAAGAAATCTTACGAAGCGTGACAAACTTTCCCATTGGTTTTCGCTTCGCAAAACGTCGTAACTTATTTCGCATAATAATCTGGGCGGGCATACACGGCCCATCGCGTTTGACAAGCCTAGGACGTAATGTAAAAATAGGTTTAAGCCTTCATTTGTCGAAGAAAAAACCAGTTTGAACATAAATAAACTTTAATTTATCGAAAAAAAAAATCAAATTTATCAAATAAAGAATAGTTTTTCATTATATCATAATTCAATTGCCAATAATTCAACCTTGCCGTCAGGCATGTTTTACGATGTGAGAGAGCCTTATCGTGAAGCAGCTGATTGATTTATGGCAAACATGTCGAACATTCGAAGGTCGCTCATGAAGCGTCGGAAAATTTGCGATCGCAAAATTTACGAAGGCTATTTGCGACCCTGCATGAGTCCCACTAATGTTTCGATTACAGGAAACCAAGAGTTTCAAGAAAAACATGAGCGTAAAAGAGAAGTTGGGTTTGATTCAATCCTTCAATAATGTCATATATATAATGCCTTCAATAATGTAATATATGAATAATGCTTTGAGTGTTTGATATTTAAAAGCAACGAAAGAGTACATTATATCCTGTTTTAGCATTACATACTTTTTGGATATGTGAACAAAGAAATTTAAAAAACAAAGACAAATTCCTGAATCCTGTTTATACCTTTTCCGAAGGAAAGGGTATATTAAGTTTGGCTCGGAGTATGTAACATTCCAAAGGAGTCGCGATAGATATAGACATATATATATATTCTTGATCAGGGTGACAAGGGGAGTCGATCTAGCCATGTCTGTCTGTCTGTCTGTCTGTCTGTCTGTCTGTCTGTCTGTCTGTCGGTCACACTTTAGTTTTTCGTAATTTACTCCTAAGCCATGAAAGATATCATATTGAAATTTGGCATGGACTTGAACCAGGTAAATGTCCGAAAAACTGCATACATACATTTTTTTCGTAGTCCCTTCTTGGGTCGTGGGAAGTGGTTCAGAAGTTTCAAAAATCACGATTTTTAACGTTTTTCCTGGATAACTTTTTTACTATACATCCCAGCTTATTGAAATTTGGTGTTGTGTAGAGCTACTATGTAGACTTAAGCTTTCGCTGAAAAAAAATTGCGACATCGCTATAACTATGGTCATCATCCTACACATTAGAAAAAAAACACTCTTTCTCTTATTCTCATATCTGAATACAAAAATGATTTTTTTTTGCTTCTTCTGGTTGTGTATTTTGCCGCCAAATAAAGTCGTCACTTATGGTTAAATTTTGACCATGACCACCATTCGCGAAATTTGCAAAAATTTTATTTTCACTATTTTGAATTGAGGTTTTCGCAGCTAGACAAAATGTCCTCTAACGGTTAAAATTTGACCATGATCACCATTCGCGAAATTCGCAAAAATTTGATTTTCACTATGTATTTTGAATTGAGTATTTCGCAGCTAGACATAATGTCCTCTAACGGTTAAAATTTGACCATGACCACCATCCGCGAAAATTTTGTGCTTAATAATAATCTCGAGTTTTAGAAGCTAAATCGACAGATAAGGTATAAATAGATATCCAAGCTAGAACAACGAAAACGGCACTAATTTTTGTTAAGGTAATGTTTTAATATATTTCAGGCTGAGGAAAAGGTATGTGTGCAATCGGCTTAGCCGATGTAAACTTCTTTACTTGTTTTTTTTTTAAATAACAGAGCAAAAAAATAGTTTCACTCCCCCTGCATACTCTATATAAATTATTAAAATTTGCGTGTCGCTGTTCGTTTGTATGAGCGTTAGGCTGTAATTAGTGTGAAGCTGTCATGTGTTTGTTGTATTTCCGCAACAAAAAATTACAACAAACACATAACAGCCTACGCTTCAGCTTAAGCTTCATTATAATTGCAGCCTTGGACATCTTAGCAGTTATACAACCCTTGGTTACATTACTTCGACCTACAATTCTCATAAGAATTATGCGGATTAACATATAAGAGGTAACAGAATTGTCCGAAGGTTTCCCTGCAATTTTTCACTTTGCACTTTAAATATATCGTCGGCTTAAAGTGTAAACCTGCTAACTAACAATTTAAAAATTTTTCAAGGCAAACAAAAAACATTTTCTTTCCAACATTTAAAGCTTATGGAGGAAACCCAAAATATAGATGGTTTATTTTTAAATATTTTAAATTAAAAGCACCTTTAAAACCAGTTAATTTGAGCAGTTGAAGTTATGTAAGACATTTTTCAACTTAGCAGGTTTTGGCAGAGTCAATTCACTTGTTTCGATGGACATAGCAGGCCTAAAGAAAACTTATTGACAGAGTTCCAAACGCTGTGCATAAATGAACCCGATGGTGTAAATGCAAGCAATAATTGCCTTCAATAAGAAACAGCCCGAAAAAAAAGAAATAGAAAGCAATACATTATTTCAAAAGAAATCATAATTTTAATTCTTCATTTTCAAGAAAGATAAGGCACGAACTGAAACTGTGTTTTCTTTTTTGTATGCTTAATTTATAAATACTTTGAAATCAATAGAAATTTAAGTATAAACATAGTATACTCAGGCACGATTTTATTATTCATGTGGCAAATTCTCATAATATGATCGAAAATCTTTAGGCAGTGAGCTTTTCAAATATTGGAGATCTTCAAACTTTCTGGCAGAAATGTTCTTCCTGTTTTCGTGAAGATTCGGCAGCTGGGAAAAAGACAATGGAACAGTTTGAGGCGATTTTCTTTGCGGTAATTGTTGCCAGTCGTCAGAAAAGCGTAGTTTAAAATGTATTTCTCTATTCGGGGTGTAGCGTAGGGCTCGTATATCAGTAACTTTTGCGTCACCTTTACCACGACCAGGATTTATGCTTTTGAAGAATTGTACCGTATTAAATGTTTTAAAGAACTGGTGGTTGAGATAAGTTACGTCATACGGCTTTGGCTTTCTTCTAGCTGATCTACAAACATCTACATATTCTGCTGGAACATGTATTTCTCTGTTCCTAAGTGCCCTTTCGATAGTAGAATGGATACTATCAGCTTCCATTTGAGTATGACCGACTTCTAAAAACTTTTGCTCAAAGATTATGTTTAGGTTGATGGCTGTGGATAATAAAGCGTTTGACATCACACAATTCCTATTCTGATAGGTACACTAGGGCTGCTCTTAACTCTATGGAGAAATTTTGTACCGAGTTTCTGATCGGTCTCAGGTCCAGAAGTGTTCCATTAGACATGGAGGAGAAACGTGAGAAATTTGGAGGCAATCGGATAACGGGAACCCGTGGCAGTTTTTCAATTGAAGTTTGAGAAATTGGCAAAAATAGAGAGGAAACGGCCCTTAACTCCCCACAAGGCGCCCCTACGGATATATAATGTATGGCCAACCCCCATTATTTTTTTACTCCGAACATTTTTTCTCAACAAACCTACCCCCTATCTCCCCTCCTTAAGGGGGCTCCCATACAAAAATAATTTTTTAAAAACTTTTCCCCCCATCTTCCTAACTAGCCCCAGAGTGCCCCTAGAGGAGTCAAATGTATGACCGACCCCCCTTAACTTTGTCCCCCTAATATTTTTGGCGGCACAAAGTGACTCCTATCTCTCCTCCTAAGTGGGGCCCCCATACAAAACTAACTTAATTTTATCAAAATTTAATGAAAACTGGCCGTCACTACAGTCGAACCTGTCCTAGAGAGATGATATGTATAACCGACCCCTACTTTTTTTTACCCCAAACATTTTGTTCAAACACACCTACCCTCTATCTCCCCTCCTAAGGGGGTCCCCCATACAAAATTACCTTAATTTTATCAAAATTTCATACAAAAAGGCCGTCACTACAGTCAAACCCGTCCTAGTGGGATGAAATGTATGACCGACCCCCACTGTTTTTTTACCCCAAACATTTTCTTCCAACACACCTACCTTCTATCTCCCCTCCTAAGGGGGCCCCCATACAAAATGACACTTAAATTTAAAAAAAAATGCCTCACGAACTTCAATCTATAATATAGATGCCGTAGGAACAAGAACAAGCATGTTCAGCATGCATATTCGAAAAATTTACAAAATTACCTTTTAAACGAGCCTAATATGAAGAATATTGGATTAGTTTTTGGTGTGTTTTAATAATATGATATATATTATTACCTTTTTTTTTAAACTGAATTTTGGGTTCCATCCCCTAACTGGCCAAATAATGACCCTAGTAGAAAAAAAATAAATTTTCGAGTCAAATGCCGCAAACCTCAATCTATGACGAGTTTTTTGAGGCTATAACCATTAAAATCGGTTAGTGGTTTCTATTCATAAAATTAATTCAAAACAAATATTTTTTGAAACGCATTATTCACTGTTTTTACGTTTGTTTCTTGAGTCTTTGCATGCGTACAGACCGAGAGAGCCATGCGTACAGACCGAGAGAGACATGCGAAAACCTAAGAAACGAACGTAAAAACAGTGAATAATGCGTTTCAAAAAATATTTGTTTTGAATTAATTTTATGAATAGAAACCACTAACCGATTTTAATGGTTATAGTCTCAAAAAACTCGTCATAGATTGAGGTTTGCGGCATTTGACTCGAAAATTTATTTTTTTTCTACTAGGGTCATTATTTGGCCAGTTAGGGGATGGAACCCAAAATTCAGTTTAAAAAAAAGGTAATAAAATATATCATATTATTAAAACACACCAAAAACTAATCCAATATTCTTCATATTAGGCTCGTTTAAAAGGTAATTTTGTAAATTTTTCGAATATGCATGCTGAACATGCTTGTTCTTGTTCCTACGGCATCTATATTATAGATTGAAGTTCGTGAGGCATTTTTTTAAAATTTAAGTGTCATTTTGTATGGGGCCCCCCTTAGGAGGGGAGAAAGAAGGTAGGTGTGTTGGAAGAAAATGTTTGGAGTAAAAAAACAGTGGGGGTCGGTCATACATTTCATCCCACTAGGACGGGTTTGACTGTAGTGACGGCCTTTTGTATGAAATTTTGATAAAATTAAGGTAATTTTGTATGGGGGACCCCCTTAGGAGGGGAGATAGAGGGTAGGTGTGTTTGAACAAAATGTTTGGGGTAAAAAATAGTAGGGGTCGGTCATACATATCATCTCTCTAGGACAGGTTCGACTGTAGTGACAGCCAGTTTTCATTAAATTTTAATAAAATTAAGTTAGTTTTGTATGGGGGCCCCACTTAGGAGGAGAGATAGGAGTCACTTTGTGCCGCAAAAATGTTAGGGGGACAAAGTTAAGGGGGGTCGGTCATACATTTGACTCCTCTAGGGGCACTCTGGGGCTAGTTAGGAAGATGGGGGGAAAAGTTTTTAAAAAATTATGTTTGTATGGGAGCCCCCTTAAGGAGGGGAGATAGGGGGTAGGTTTGTTGAGAAAAAATGTTCGGAGTAAAAAAATAATGGGGGTTGGCCATACGTTATATATCCGTAGGGGCGCCTTGTGGGGAGTTAAGGGCCGTTTCCTCTCTATTTTTGCCAATTTCCCAAGCTTCAATTGAAAACTGCCACGGGTTCCCGTTATCCGATTGCCTCCAAATTTCTCACGTTTCTCCTCCATGTCCAATGGAACACTTCTGGACCCTGAGACCGATTGAAATTCCATTTCGGGAATTAAGAGCAGCCCTAAGGTACACCCATCACTATAAAAAATTATTTTAGATGGTTTTGATGACTCGTTTTTGGTTAATATTTTATTTTCGACTAAATCCAGCCAGATACTTGCAAATTCTTCAGAATTAATTCCCCCTTCAGTTTCATTCCATAAGTAGCAATATCCGTCTCCGTTATTAATATTATAAAATGCTAAATTATGCACTTGAAGTTTTGTTCTGTAGTACAAGCTACTAATTTTCGACTTTGGTGCCATTAAAACAGCTTGCAAATCTACTGTAAAAACCATGCTCTCTTCATTTTTGTCTTTGTCTTTGTCTTTTTCATTTCTAGCTTCTTCCTTTTTCTGTTTATGTTCCAAGTATTCATTCTCTGGTAAAATTCCAACTTTGTATAAAGCGCATTTTTCGCATTGGTCCTTTTTTGGAATATAAAGACTCAGATTTTTAGCATCGAAAACATGGTGAAAAGAAGCAATTGATTGAGACTGTAAGCCACGACGAACCCTCTAGTTGCTGTGAGTTGAATTGGCGTACTTCAGCTTCTGGAGTCATTTGTTATATTTTATTGCGGAGTTAGCTGCGAACTTTCACCACATTTGGACTTGGCAGTTTTACTCATCACCATTTTTTCCGCATTTACAGTTTGAAATTAAAAAGATTTTTTGCTTGACGATGCAGACTGCATTTTTCTTTCGAATGACGTCAAAAGGTCAAAATCGATCAAAAGTGGACTTAGCAGGTTTACACTTTAAGCCGACGATATGTATGTATGAAATTGATTTTGAAAACTTTTATATGCAATTTTAATTTAAAAAGTGAAGTATAATTATTATTTTCTATTTTATACTTATATTAAAAAATCGCCAAACAAATTATAAAATGAGGCTTATTTTTTAACTTTTAAATAAATCGTCACAAATAGCGTACGTGAATTTGATTGCTCCATTTTATGTACATAATGAGTGTTTTCTTATGAAGTTACCATGTAAAACTATCGTCCGTAAATTGACTTTACAGACACCAATTTTTTTTTGTTATACTCCCCATATGCTCCCCATATCAATATAACAATACAAGGATTTCAAAAGTATGAAAAATGGGCGTGGTAGATGGGCGGCTTTGGAGAAATGCCTGAGGCGCTATAAAATAGTTAGATGGAGCTGAGAATAATATATGTCCAGAAAATCTTGGCACCAAATAGAACCGTTCGTTATGCCACCCTAGCGAATCGATAAATGTTATCAACTGAAATCTGCAAATTTATTGATATCTCTAGATATATGTCAAATCAAACATAGTGAAATTAGTTCTTCGGATATGGCGTATAAGTTGGAATTGCGTAAGGCTGTCGCAAACGTTTTTGGCAAACTAAGCACGAAAGAAATTCTTGAAGGGTTTAAAGACAGGCCAATTTCACGAAGAACCATATTGCGTGTTATCAGTGATTGCTCAAAAGGTAGAGCGCAGGAAAATTTAAAAAAAAACTGGTCGACCACCAAAACTAGGTGTCAGCAAAACGAAAAAACTACTGAATGCTGCCCAAAACAAAGTTGGTCAGTCAACTCGGAGACTTGCGCGAGCATTTAGTGTGTCTTAGACGAAGTTTGGGAATATTTTGGCCAAAAATCAAGTTTTTTTTCGTAAACGTAAGCGGACACCAAAATATACGGCTAGACAACTCGAAATAATACCAAAATGCTGCAGAGCACTACGTGATAAACACTTTACGAATGGAAAGCTCATGATTTTGGATGATGAATCTTACTTTACTTTTGCACACCATGAACTAAAAGGGAATGATGGCATTTATACCGATGACATTGAAACAACACCAAATTATGTTAAATTTGCTGCGAAATCGAAATTTGAGCCGAAAGTCTTGGTGTGGTGCGCCATTTCGTCAAAAGGTGTTTCAAAACCATTAATTCGACAATGTGGTTCGAAAGCGATTAATGCTGACATTTATATCGGTCAATGCTTGACAAAATTGAAACTGTTCATTCAGAATGTTCATTCTCATGATGAAATTATATTTTGGCCCGATCTTGCGAGCAGTCATTACGCGAAGAAAACAACAGATTGGCTCGCTAAGCAGAAAATACCATTTGTTCCTAAAAAGGATAACCCACCAAATGTTCCACAGGCACGTCCAATCGAAGATTTCTGATCAATTCTTAAGCGTAAAGTATACGAGAGGGGCTGGGAAGCTAAAAATCAGGAACAGTTAATTCGAAGAATTAGGAAAAAATTGAAAGAAGTCGACATATCTGTCTGCCAGAACATGATTTTGAATGTTCCCACTACACTGCGAATAATAGAAGATAATGGACCGTTAAGTCTACTCTGAATTATTTTTTGTACAGTTTATGAATTCAATTAGCTAACTTAAAACAATTATTTCAACTCATTTAATCTTTGTTAAAATATCGTAAATTTTATTTAGTGCCAAGACTTTCTGGAAATATGTTATGAGCATCTATCATGATATAAAATATTTTGTCTCAAAAATGCTTTTGTTGGAACTGCTTTAACGCCCACAGCCACAAGATTAGTTTTAAACGCAGGCAAAGGCATCGCAAAATGAAAGAAGAAAATATTCCATTTTTATTTGCTGATAAGCCAATTTTGTTTTAACAGAAACAAAAATTTAGTTATGATGAATCACTATCAGTACTGCTGAAGGAATATTCTTCAAGGCCGCGTTCATAAGCATTAGAAAAGCGTCCGTCTGCCACATTTTAATTTCTACTTGGCAGGATAAGATACTTTAAAATATCCGGAGGTCCGTATTTTGCCAGTATGCCACTTGATTTTATTCTTAAAAAACCAGGATAACGTTGCATTTGAATAAACAGGACTGTATTGCCGGACATGTAATAGATCGGGACTTTGTCTTCTAGGGTTGTCTTTGCAACAATTTTGATGTCAGGAGTTGTCTTAGTTCATGTCTGAACCTGACCTCATACCCTTTTTTCCAATTTCCAACTTATTTTTGCCCTTTTATACCCATAGTAAGCAGGGTATATTAGTTTTGTGCGAATCTTGTAACCACATATAACCATATATGTCACTCTCATAAATATTGCGAGGGACGTTTCGCGCCAGTTTGAAAGATATGTTACTCGACAGGCAAAACAAGAGCGAGAGAGAAATACTTTTGGTGAGTACCTAAGTGCAAAATCTTCAATTTGGTGGGTACCCAAGACCGTGTTGAAAAGACCCAAAATCGAAACGGCTCCTGAGTGACATATATAGTTATATATGCATGTTACAGCTAGAACTAAGCTCCGTAGATATAGACATATATTTATATTCTTGATCAGAATCACAAACTGAATCCATTAAAACATGTCCGTCTGTCCCTCCGCCCGTCTGTCCCTCCATCCGTCAGTCCCTCCGTCCGTGGTCGGATCTCCTCCGAAACGGCTGGAGCAATAAGTCAAAATTTGGCACACAGGTATATTAGGATCCGAGTGTGATCCTAAGTAAAAATGAGAGACATGCGCCCACTGCCACGCCCACAAATGAATTTAATGTGTTATCAGTAAAATGCTTGTAACTTGCGAACCACTTAACACATTTTATTGATGTTTGGTGTACTAGTAAACTACGAAAAGGGACATATCCTGGAAAAAAATGGACGCCGTCCTCTTCGAGCCACGCCCACAAATAAGGGTTTATAGTAACTTGTAGTAAAAGGCGTAGAAGCTTTAAATTCGCAACATAGGTTGACCAAGGCAAGTGCAATGTGTAGGAAAAAAATTTATGTGGCCCGCCTACCGCCACGCCCACAAATGAAGATTTTTCGTAACTTGTGAAGTCATATATAGGTAGTTTATATAAGAAAAAAGTTTCTTATAACACAGTGCCACATTTTTCAACCTCAGTTATATGATGACGTTCTAATAAAGAACTTCTGAAAGCTATTGATGGTAGTTGCAAAACCCCAGAAGGATATTGTCTGACTGACTAAGGTTTTCATTTTATGGCCATTTGCAGTTTTTTTATTTTTTTGTTCGGATTTTCGCGTTTATTTTAAAAACTGTTGTGAATCTGACAAGATGATACACAACTAAAACATAGCTATGGGTAAGATAAACAACTTCCCTCTAGATACCAATTTCAGCACATGAGTTTTCCTATGGTTTTCAGTTCAAATTGTGATGAAATTCACGCTCAAATTCTAAGTTTCAGTCAAATATCTCAAAAAAAAATCCGGTTTTGGTGCAGTTTTGAGATTTTTGTGACAGACCCTAGTACTGGAGGTACCCTTAATAATAGACCTATAAAAAAAATTTTTGGAGAGGATGTTTATGGCTACAAAGAAAGCATAACTGCAAAATTTCGATCAAGTCCAATTTGCATTTCGGGTGTAGGAAGCCATTTTCGAAAAACGCCCTTCGGCCACGCCCATTATTCCAATTTTTTAAAATTGCATAACTTGACTTGAAATTTGTTCAACTATCAAATTTCATCAAAATATCTTGGAAAACTTCGATTTAAGAGCAGTTTTTGTGATTTTCGTAACAGACCCTAGTACTGGAGGTACCCCTAAAAATGGCTTTTCCAGTAGAGATGAGCATTCAAGATTGTCAACAAATCTTCTCGACGTATTTCCATCATTACTATTGCCATAACCGACTTTAGGTATATCAACTTGAAGCTTTTTTGTATTTTTTGTTTTGTTTCTTTCAAAATATTTTTGTCTTTTGCCGTTCGAACTTGCCACTTCTGTAAGGGAGCTCTGTACGCCAAGTGCAACAGCAGCTCGAAGAAACGAATTCTCGCGTGGAGAATGGAGAGCCCGAATTTTAGAGACCCCTCACAAACATTGAAATACTTTAGAGAACGGCTAAGAACACTTGCTTCTTCGGGTGGACATAAAGTTATTTGCGCAAGCCTTTGTTCCAACAACGACAACTTTTGTTCAATCATATTTCCTTTGAACTCTTTTATCATGTTATATAGCTCCATCCTTTTAAATTTTTGGATTCTGTTCGAAGGATCTATGACAAAAAAAATATGAAATAAAAAAAATAAGCTTTGTCAATATAATTACAATTTTCCCCATATACTTTGAAGCACTATAAAAAATGGGGTGCGTTGGGGGGACTTTTTATTTATGTTTCTACTTCCTTAAAGTCATCATTTTATGTCCCCATAAAAATTTTAAGGCGAAAAGCTGCGACACATAAACAAAAACACTATTTTATTTCAAATGTATTGAAAAAAAGCACAAAAAATGCCGCTGTAAATTGATGGCTATACAAGTAGAAAATTAGTGGCAAACATAATAAAACAAACTTCAGTATATAGTACTGACCTTCTTTATCCATATTCATAGTGTTCCACTTCTTTAGTGTGCTACACGAAGCCATTTAAGACCAAAAAACTTTACACTACAAACGAGAGCACCGAGAACAAAAACATGCGTGTCGTGCGATAACTGAGTTTCGATTAACGGTGTGGCCACATGTGCGGAAAGTGAGAGATGGGAGTCTGCCTATCAATAAATCGATTATCTTAGATGAAACAAGTAAGGGTGTTATAGTCAGGCGAGCCTGACATTAGAATACCCGACACAGACACACGTGTTCAAATAACTTTTAATATCAAGAGGTGTTTAAGACCATAAGGGGTCCCATATACCGACTTTTCTTAGATTTCTTTATGAAAACCGCCCCTTTGTCACGCCCACTTTTCCAATTATTTTGAATTCTTATCGGAGGCTTAAATATACGCTCGAATTCTAAGTTTCATTGAAATATTGCGAAAAAGTCCGATTTTAAGGCAATTTTGGGATTTTTGTGACAGACCCTAGTACTGGAGGTACCCTTAAAAATGGCCCGATCAAGGACATTTTTTGGGAGGATGTTAAAGGCTACAAAGGAAGCATAAGTGCCAAATTTCGTTCAAGTCCCATTTGAATTTAAATATGATCAAATATCCAATTTCATCAAAATATGTTGAAAAACTTCGCTTTTAGAGCAGTTTTTGTGATTTTCGTAACAGACCCTAGTACTGGAGGTACCCCTAAAAATGGTCCGATCGGGTCCATTCTCGAACTTGTTCTTACTCATGTCTCCGTGAGCACGCATACCAAATTTTGTCGAGATATCTCAACTCCTTCGATTAGATAACTCTATACAAACAGACGGACAGACAGACAGACGGGTATAAAAATTGTAATTTTTAATGCGGCTCGATTATATTCAATATTTTCAATTTTGTCGCGGTTTTTGTGTGAAATACTCCTATGTGCGTCGACCACTACTATTTATTTATTTATGCATAAACATTTACGATAGATGTACACTCATATGATATTGATGCATACTCTAAGTTTCAGCCACTTTACAAATATTCATTTGTTTGAATGCACAACTAATGCCACCTTTTCGACGGTTTCATTTCAGCCCCCACTCTTGTCCGATGTGTCAGGCGGCACATGCCCTGCGGCACTGCCCAAATTTCGGAGCCAACCTGTTGGTATGAGGAAGAGGACCGCCAACAGACTGCGATTTTGTTTAAATTGCCTGGCACGCTCACACAGGCTGGACGAATGCAGGTCCAAGGGACGGTGCCTCGTCTGCCAGGCACCACACCATACACTACTCCATACGGAGACCGCACCAGCCAAGGCTACCAAAACACCCAAGGCGACTCCAACACCCAAGACGACCCCAACACCCAAGGCGACCCCAACAGCCACGGCCACCGCAAAACCCAAAGGAAGCTATGCTTATTCCCGGGCGCACGACGCACGGGCCATTATCGAGGCCCGAAAGGAGGTACCTGGCCATACTCCCCTCAAACGAACGACAGGGGCCCAAGCTCGCCTAAGGTAAACCCGGGACCACAACGCGGAGGACGCCGACGTCAAAGCCGCTTCATCGTCACTACTAGGTGAAATCATAAACGGTCTCAACATGCTGCGCAAAAAATTGCAGTAACTGCAAGGCCGGCGGGATGAACGCGCTCTATCTATTCTCTCTCTCTCTCTTTCTTTACTTTGAACCCGTAAACTCATCTATTTCTGTACTTAAATTTCCTTACATTTACATTTGCACTTTAAACTCATCTTCTTTCGATTTGAACTCTTAAATTACTCTTTGCATTGTTAACACACTGTTTTAATTGTATAACTCTAAAAACATACACTCTTGCATTGTTAACTTACAGTTTTTAATTGTATAACTTTAAAAACATACACTCCTGCATTTATTGAACGAAAGAAATTGTATAAAAGAGAGAGCTTCCTAACATAATAAGAGAATAAAACGCAGTCGCCGAATTCACTTTGTGTTTGATTTCACCGCGCTTTAAAAGGTTTAAATTCTTTTCAAAATGATTTATTTGATTTGTTCAACAGCAGGAATACAGAGTCGAAGGCAGATTTGGAAAGTGTATTTCGAGGCACTGATCGGCAAATTCAATTTTTACATCAAGCCCGCGTGCTTTTTAATTCAGTTAGAATTTCCGATAGTAACGGTAAAGACAAAACATCCGATTTTTGTTGGATTAAAGGTTGGTTGCTTAACGTTAGCAGCCTCCTTGATTTGTGGAAGGATTTAAGAAAAGAAGGCTTTGAATACTTGGCAACGAGAAAGCTCTGCCAAGATGGGTTGGATCACTTCTTTTCAGAAATCCGCAACCGTACTGATCAAGATGGCAAAGTAAGTGCTTATATGTTTTCTAAGTCTTATCAGAAACGATGGGGTTTAGATTAGACTCAAGCGATTATTGAAGGTAATTGTAACGTAGAAGACATTCAAGATGGTCCGTTTTGTAATTATAAGAGAAATCAACAATTCCAATTCGAAAAGCATTTAGATTGGGAAAGCTTTCAAGCTATTCAATCTCCCGCAAGAACGTTTATGCAACGTTATGAATTTCGGTTTAATTAAGCCACGGAATTTTTAGACAGAGTCTGCGAAGAAAGACAAAATGCGTGTTTTTGACCACCAGAGGAGCTTTTAAAATACTTTGCCAGCCTTGAATCGGAATTGAATAGCATTTTAAATTCTAGCTGCACAGAAAGATTTTTGTGCCTAAATACAATTTTAATCAATAACATATAACAAATTCGTTGTTAAAACTCAGCCTATCACACATATTATGATATTAACAAATCGTTTAATTGGGACAATTACTCGAAGTATTAACACTCAATAAACATTTCCAAACAACGAATTGTAATATCAACAACCAAAAGTATTAACACTCAATTAAATATTTCAACAAACGATTTGTAATATCAACAACCAAAGGTATAAAAATCAACCAATTATTTTAAATAAATAAAAAAGGAAAATGCCTCATCTACATATTCCATAATAACAATTTGAGTCTGCAAAGTCAGTTTACGGAAAATAATTATCATAAAGAACTATAGCTGCTACTTCGGCCGAATTTTGGCGCGTTATGGCATGATTTGGTGAAAAAGTTCAACTGTGGTGAACCACGCCATAAGCCGAGTGTTGCGGTGAACCACGTTATAGTAAGTGTGGTAAACCACGTAATAGCTTTTGGCCGAAAAAATTTAAAATTTTTTTCGGTAACTAAAAATGATAAACATATATTTAGCGTATACAAAAAGCTTCTTCCAAATCGGTTGAAAAATAAGGAAATTATAAGAGATTTTCCACATTTACTCAAATTTTAGTACCCTTATGTTATGTAAAAATTTTATTATTGCTTTCAGTGACGTTGAAGTAGGCCCGGTTGATTTTAGTACTCCGACGTCTATGAGTAAATGTGGAAAATCTCTTATAATTTCTTTATTTTTCAACCGATTTGCCGATATAGAAATTTTTTTTTCTATATACGTTAAATATATGTTTATCATATTTAGTTACCGAAAAAAATTTTTTAAATTTTCTTTGTACTTAAAAGTTAAAATGAAACTTTGAAAATTTAAAAAAAACCCAAAAATTCAACTTTTTGCAAGTTCAAATGCCTATAGCTCAAAAACTAAGACACCGCTTATTTAAAATCGCCGGTTTTATTTTAGCAGTTTATGCTAAGAGCGTTGTATGTGCGAAGAGCTGTAGCGTCGGTTCATATTTTAAAGGAGTGGGATTTGAAAATCATGTTAAGTGTATTTGAAATGTATGTTGATAAAAATGAATCAAAAATTTAAAATGGTCATAAAATAATTTGATGAAAAAAATGTTTTTGCTTCATTTCATTTTCAATAAATTTCTAAAAAAAATACACTTAACCAAAAAATTGTGTAGATAGATTTTTACAGCCTTAAGGCTGATTTACAATATGGCAGTGGCAGTAGCAGTTTTTCAGATTTTAGAGAAGCTCATATGATATGCAACAAATTACAATACGTATTGCTATCTAAATTTTATAAAATTGTCACTGCCATTGCCACTGCCTTTTTATAAATGAGCCCTTATTCATATAAAACAGATAAACCCCCTTATTAATAAACACATTTTAAAATCAGATGAAATTTAATTCTAGTATGGAATTTTTGAATTTTATTTAAAGTTTAAATTTAAAATGGATATATGAGCAGGCGGAAAGTTTTTCTTGTTAAATTTATGAAAATTAAATGCTTCACGAATGGTTTTCATGTAATGAAAACACACAGTTAAAAATATTGAAGCTAATTTCATTATTTAACTTTTATGGATCAGGCAGATGTGTGTTCGTGTCAATTAATTCTTTTATGAGCTGATTTGGAATTTTGCATGTTTGTATAGACGTGAAGTTGGGTTGGAGTTGTTTAAGATCACTGTTGGTTCGACCTATACCCGTCGAATACCTTGCGACAAAGATTTTCCATATGCGCATACACCTGTCGATTGCCGTGCGACCAACATTGTCCTAAACGCATCGAAAGGTACGCGCCAACAGCGATCTTAAAGCCTCGCTTTAATCCAAGGGAAACGGCGACAGAGCACTTTCCAGGCTCATTCCAAAGCACCCTTCCACGCGGCAACGGCCGAGTGCATTGGACTGCACTCGGCTCACTCGTTCGACAACAGCCAACCCGTTCCGTGCTATACCCGCTCTCGCCGACAACACAGTTTTCCTTTGTTCTTGCATTAAATTCTTGTATTAAATTAACAGAAGCTTTGTAAAGTGATTAAGTTGTATAAAGACAAATAAAAAAAAAGGATAAAGTGTCTTGCATTTAAATTATAAAGCTTCTTGTATTTTTTTTCCTAAATTTCTCAACGGGAAAAACAGGAGTCTTTCGGGATCAAGAGTTGGAAACCCGAAAATGTGTTCGCGTGCGGCAGGCATAGCTAGGAAAAGCAGAGGGGCGGCGAAAGGCTGAAGAGGAAAGCCATACCCGATTTAGAATTAGTAAATTATAAATATATAAGGGGACCCTCCATTGATGAACAAGTTTTCAATTCACAGCCCTCACAAAATTCGTAAGATATTGGTAGCTTCAATGTGGTGGACGAAAACATTCGTCTCCGCAACGAAGTTGCGGAATTGAAGCGGAAACTTCAAATATCCGAAGAAGGTCGGAAGCGACTATGATTAGATAATGACTCCGAATCACAAGAAATCGCTTCTTTACGGGAAAAGACCATCCAAAAGAAAGAAGATTTATTGAATGAAATTTTAAGTGGGCTGTATCCTCAGGAAGCAATTATTATTCGGCACAGCATACGTAACGTAAACAAAACTCCTCGAGAACGTAGATCTGGTGATGACATTAAACTCATTGCTCATCTAAGATAATCGATTTATTGATAGGCAGACTCCCATCTCTCACTTTCCGCACATGTGGCCACACCGTTAATCGAAACTCAGTTATCGCACGACACGCATGTTTTTGTTCTCGGTGCTCTCGTTTGTAGTGTAAAGTTTTTTGGTCTTAAATGGCTTCGTGTAGCACACTAAAGAAGTGGAACACTATGAATATGGATAAAGAAGGTCAGTACTATATACTGAAGTTTGTTTTATTATGTTTGCCACTAATTTTCTACTTGTATAGCCATCAATTTACAGCGGCATTTTTTTGTGCTTTTTTTCAATACATTTGAAATAAAATAGTGTTTTTGTTTATGTGTCGCAGCTTGTCGCCTTAAAATTTTTATGGGGACATAAAATGATGACTTTAAGGAAGTAGAAACATAAATAAAAAGTCCCCCCAACGCACCCCATTTTTTATAGTGCTTCAAAGTATATGGGGAAAAATGTAATTATATTGACAAAGCTTATTTTTTTATTTCATATTTTTTTTGTCATAGATCCTTCGAACAGAATCCAAAAATTTAAAAGGATGGAGCTATATAACATGATAAAAGAGTTCAAAGGAAATATGATTGAACAAAAGTTGTCGTTGTTGGAACAAAGGCTTGCGCAAATAACTTTATGTCCACCCGAAGAAGCAAGTGTTCTTAGCCGTTCTCTAAAGTATTTCAATGTTTGTGAGGGGTCTCTAAAATTCGGGCTCTCCATTCTCCACGCGAGAATTCGTTTCTTCGAGCTGCTGTTGCACTTGGCGTACAGAGCTCCCTTACAGAAGTGGCAAGTTCGAACGGCAAAAGACAAAAATATTTTGAAAGAAACAAAACAAAAAATACAAAAAAGCTTCAAGTTGATATACCTAAAGTCGGTTATGGCAATAGTAATGATGGAAATACGTCGAGAAGATTTTTTGACAATCTTGAATGCTCATCTCTACTGGAAAAAATATAGATTTGATAAAAAACTTCAAAATCATTCTTGAAGTGATATCAAGCGGATATGATATAGATCCTTCGAAATTCGATGACTTTGCTCAGATAACAGCAACACTGTACGTGCAACTGTATGGTTGGCATCCAATGTCACCCACAGTTCACAAGATTTTGATGCATGGTGCGCAAGTAATATCAAGCCACATTGTACCTATCGGACAGCTTTCAGTGAGGCTTCTGAAGCCCGGAACAAACATTTCCGTAAATATCGTGTAGACTTCGCGAGAAAGTTTTCTAGAGTGGACTGCAACAGGGATATTTTAAATAGGTTGTTGCTGACGTCTGATCCTTACCTCAGCTGCAGCAGGAAAAAACAGAAGAAGAAAATCAAGACCCTTTCCCAGGAAGCTATAAGTATGCTTCTTATAGAAACACCGAATTGTCATAGTTCCGACGACGAAAATGATGAGGACCAAATCACTTGTGAACTCGCAGACAGTGATTCTGATTGATTTCGTTGTCTTTTGCAGAACTCCTTCTTAAAGACTAAATGATTTCTTACATTGAAAAATTTGTTTAATGATTTTTTTTCTTATATATTTTATTTCATAAAATAGTAAAATAGAATACGCCTTAAAAAATTTTGTTATGGTTCTTTATGTCAAATTCTCCTATGTGCTTCTGAAAAATTTAAAAAACAAAGTGTATGCAAAGTTAAGTACCGACAAACACGTAACGAACTGTCGGAGTTGGTGTAAATACCCTTCATATTTTAAATAAAGAAATAGGTTTTATTAACCGTAATTTACCGTTCATTAACTAATTAAGCCTGATTTTTATTTATAGGGGCGCATAACAATATAATCTTCCCGCAATTTTCAGCTGACCAATATCAAAGAATAACTTTTACACCCACAGCTTGGTTTGGGTTGCAAAGGGAAGGGGGAGGCTTGTCAATATTAACGGAATACTATTTTTTGATAATGCCGCACACTAGTATGCTTCACACGTAATTTTAGTTTGTAATTTGATAAAATAGATTGAAACTAACAACCAGAAACCTTTTTAGGGTATACGAGTATGGGCGGTGGGTGGTGGGCGTGTTCAATATTAACGAGATATTATTTTTTTATGAGGGTATACACTAATAAGCTTCTTTCTTTATTTTCAATAAATTTGCCGTCATATGTAAAGTTATTAGGCCAGAAGTAGTTTTTGCAATGGGGGGAGGGGTAGCAATGGGCGTGGTCAATTTTGATTTAGTTTCCTTAGTTTTCTAAATCTGAGTATTGCTGCCAAATTTCATCCGGCTAGGACAAGTCCTTCTACTTTTGTCCGACTTTTAAGCTTAAATACTCCACTGTGCGACGGTTCGAATTGGCTTGGACTTAATAGCAGAAAAAAAGAGGGGGCGTGGTCACTGGGGTAGGACTACTAATTTGGTAATGGGGCGCGTTAAGTTTCCGTTGCTCGTGCGGACAGTTGCTATGCGTACATATCCATCACGGCCGGGATGAAGCTCGGTGATTCGACCGCTTCTCCAATCAGTAGGGGGCAGCAGATCGTCTCGTATGAGTACAAAATCAGCCTATGTTTATATTGGCTTGAGGCGACTTCCATTTGTGTCGTTTTTGAAGCTCTCTTAAGTATTCTTCTTTCCAGCGTCGGCTGAATTGATGATGAAGAACCTTGAGTTTTTCCCATCTGTTGATTAGCGATAAATTTTGCTTATCAGGTTCTGGAATGCCCAGAAGGGGAGCGCCTCTAAGGAAATGCCCTGGAGTTAATGGCAACGGATCTGAAGGATCAGTACTTAAAGGCGAGATGGGACGTGAATTGAGAACAGCTTCAATTCGAGCTAAAAGAGTGGCAAATTCTTCAAAAGTAAACTTATGAGCACCAGCAGTCTTCTTAAAATGCATCTTGAAGCTTTTTACTGCTGCTTCCCATAAGCCGCCCATATGAGGAGCGTTTGGTGGAATGAATGACCACTTTATTCCTTGATTAAGGTATTTGGGAACGACTTCCGCCGAAGTAGCTTTCAGAAAACCTG
>CM035806.1:62953385-62964694 GCA_020466095.1 Chlorops oryzae
ACGATTTTCGCAAAACAACAAAAAAGACAGCAAGCCGATGCAACAACAACCAAAGCTAAAAATTTCTATAAAAGAAATACGGATGGCGATGGAAAATAAAACAACGTAATAATGCCTATGGAAATCTACGGCGATGTTTAGCGCAAAATAATTCTACCGAAGAGTGTGGAATTTGACCGATTTCTTCCTTTCGCGTTGAGTTATCTGAAAAAAAGTAGTAATTAAATTCAACGCAGCAAAGATACTTACCAAACGAACTGTCGCTTCATGCAGTCAAATAAGGAATGAATCAAAAATTTCCATTTGAAGACAAGCAACCGACGAAGAGCAGAAACGAAGTCAAAACGAAGCGATGCCTCTTTTTAAATTCGCTCTCTCGCGAACTGAGTCTGTATGAAAAAACACTTTACGTGGACGCAGCGTGCGTCCACATCAAATTTTACGTTGGACATTTTTTTGTATGAGCGTGAGGCATCTTGTTATTATATTGTCTTTGGTCTAACTCTTCTTTTTCCTTATCCCAGCAATGTGTTAGAGCTACGCTGCTTCAACATAGGCATAGTGCATGAGGAAAAGAGAAGCATGCTGTGGCAACGAAATCCTTAGCTCTGCTGTGGTGAAATGCATTGCCACTTTTATTTTTAATTTTGGGCGATTTGCGAGTGCATTACATATTAAATATCTACCAAACTCATAAAATGATATGAAAAGCTTGAAAAACATAAAACTAATCAAGGAAACTCAATATCAAGTAGAAATAGATATTGTTTTTTTTGTCCTTCCCTGTCCACATAATTTTTTGATCACTCTATTTCAGCAAAACTGCTTAATTCTATGTACAATCAAATTCGTAGTCGTAGTCAAAAATGTATGTAAATTTATTGCGAAATGAAAACATTCGTGCACATTAAGCAAAAACATATCGTAATACATTTATTAAAGTTTTAAATTATGCGCAACTTATCTATGCTTTGGTATTGACCGCTGACGTGCCGTGTAAGCCCCACATATTTTTTGTTAGAGTGCTGCCCAATGATCCAAAAAAAGAAGTTATTTAATTAACCTGTTTTCGTAAAGAAAATAAATTGAAATTTGTTCTCCAAGCCTTTTTTGAATAACTTTTAAATATTGTTTTGAAATCTACAAATCAATACACAAATCAAATCAATCTACCTAAAAGAAAAATATAACATCCATAGAATTTGTATATTTTTCGGACGTTAATAAACGCCAAATATTCGCACAAAATTTTGCGAATGCGAATACGAATGTCTAGAAATGTTCGAATATTCGCGAATGCGAATATTGGCAACATCACTAGTATGTACATATGTGTATTTTAAGCCCGTTTGTTATGTTTGTAAGCACATGAATAGCTGTTTTTGTTCCTTTTTTTATCTTTTGAAATTGTGGAAATAACGACTTATTTTTTTAACATTGAAATTTCAAGTTTTTTTTTACATTTCTTATGCAACCGGAAGAAAGTAAAGAGTTTCCATTTCTTATTTTAGTAGAATTTTCTCAATTTCTTATGGACATTTTCATTGGGGTTATCAAATTACACTTTTGATACTTTTCTTAAGAAATGGTGATACTTTTTGATACTTTTGAAAAAATAATTTGATACGAGTGGCATCACTGCCTCCCGTTCAGCGTTCGGACTACGGAAATCCCATTTCGTAGTAGAAGACTTCAATAATCGGAGAGGAAATGAAATTTTGGTTATTAAATTGGAATTTCTCATTTTCGCACAAAAAAAAGGTAAAGAACTTATTTCAAGCAAATATTTATTACTTCCATTTACATATTACTTAGCGCCCATTTACACTTTTGGCGTTTGACATCAAAAAAATTTGACTTCAAAATTTAAAATGTTTTTTCGATTCAAAAAACGATTTTGATGTCAAAAATTCTTACGTGTACACATTTTGAAGATTGTTTTGACATAGATTTTGACAAAATTGTCAAATGTGTAAATTCCCCCTTATAGTTTGTTATCTCCATTAGTCATGATTTAGATCAGCGGCGGGCGAGCGCTATCCCGCGGGGCGCTGCAAACTGCGCAGTCGGCTACACACGACTTGTGCGTGAATCATGAAAACGCTCAGTCCATATAGAACTATAGCTGAAACTTCGGCCAAAAGCTATTACGTGGTACACCACACTTTCTATTACGTGGTTCACCACAACACTCGAATTATGGCGTATTTCACCACAGTTGAAACTTTTTCACCAAATCATGTCATAACGCGCCAAAATTTGGCCGAAGTTGCAGCTATAGTTCTATATGGCTCAGTCGCTCGCTGTCAGTCGTACTCATGTAGGAGTGTAGGTCTAACTCTCAACGTCGAAGAGGCTCTGCCGCGATGGGGAAATACACCATTAGGCAGGTATAGGAAATTCAACAAATTGGGGAAATTCACCAAAAAGCTACCAACAAAAACCTTAAGCAGGAATAGGAAATTCATCAAATTCGAGAAATTCACCAGAAAGCTACCAACAACAATACGAGTAGACACAAAGTGGCACTATGATGCCACTTGCAAGAAAATTTTCAAAAAAACACGGCGTCAGCTCGTTTTTTTGTATTGCTTGAAAAGTTCATAATTGAACTTAAATAAATGTATTACGATATGTTTTTGCTCAATGTGCACGAATATTTTCATTTTGTATTAAATTTACATAAATTTTTGACTACGGCTACGAATTTCATTGTATATAGAATTTAGTATTTTTGCTTAAACAGTGTGAGCAAAAAGTTATGTGGACAGGGTAGGACTAAAAAAACAATTTCTATTTCTCCTTGATATTGACATTCCTTGATTAGTTTTATGGTTTTCAAGCTTTTCATATCATTTTATGAGTTTGGTAGATATTTTATATGTAATGCACTCGAAAATCGCCCAAAATTTAAAATACAAGTGGCAATGTATTTCACCACAGCAGAGCTAAAGATTTCGCTGCCATAGCATGCTTCTCTTTTCCTCGTGCTATATGCCTATGTTGAAGCAGCATAGCTCTAACACATTGCAGGGATTAGGAAGAAGAAGAGTTAGACCTACACTCCTACATGGTCGTACTGAGAACTTGTTCTGCATTGTTGTTGCGAATACATAGCGAGAAAAATGTTTCATGCGAAATGGGAAGAAGAATAGTTGTTCATTGAAAATTCTTTCGGTGAGGCTCAATGTCTTATTTGTCATTACATTGCAAACCGATGCGCTGAATATTATGTGAAAAGGATTATTTTTCGTGCCACAAAATTTATAGCTGATAAAAGCAAAAAAAATTTAATTAAAACCTAAAAATTTCCCACTTGGTTTCTTTTGTTAGTTATCGCTTGCCGATCGTACCTACGCAAACTTTTCTCTCAGTGCTTTTGTCGAGTTGCTACTACGCCATACGCAAGTGCGATAAGTGCAATGGTGTTGGTGCGCCCATCTCTGATTTAGATACAGAGACGTCTGTATCGAAGAATTTGTTTGTGAACAAGGGAACAGAAAAAACTCTTTCTCATGCAAATGTCATTACGTCTAATTGCGACATAGACAAAATTATTTTGAGTAAGTTGGTGAAGTGAAAAAATCGGGGCAGATTTCAGGCAAAGGGTAGTGGCGGAGTAGATTTCAAAATTTTTAACAAACGGAGTATATCTACTATGATGGTTTTAAAACAAGAGATGGGGGACATACATATTTCGAACACCAATTTTCAAACCTTCAAAAGTTAGTATACTGAATGTTTCTCAAATAATCTAAAGTAGATTCTTGCTGAAAAATTTGTATTGCGGAAACAAAGGTAATGATATTCTCTTGCTAATGGTATGTTAAGTCCTTACCTTGAGTATCAGCGTTTTGAATTTATAGTACAATTTCTTAAGGGGTCAGATTTCGAACACTTTCCCCTACTCAATATATTAAGCTGAGAGCCAGTGTATGTCAAAAGAATCCCGGAAAATATTTAATGAAGCACATATCCATCTCCTTTTGTGTTGTAACAGTCCCATGAGATTTATATTTGAGTTCATCCTCAACATTGAACAAACCATTTAATCTGCTCTGCGTTTAGCTGTTATGAATTGTTTGTTTGTTCAAAGGAATCCTCGGGAATTATTGCGACTCACACTCGTGTTTAATAAAGTGGAAAAATTGGAATAAAATGAAATTTTGAAATCTTAATGTGATATGGATGGGTTCGCTTAATTTATCGTATATACCATAAAATGCATGAGTAACTTGTTTTTTGTTTTTTGTTCAGGAGTATCAAAAGATCTCAGAGTCTACCTTGAACACGGGAAAGAATCGCGGTATTTTCATTTGATTTGTTTAAGCTATTTGCAATATTTCAAAGTTATACGGACAGATTTTTGTGTACCGCTGTCAATTAAATTCCATTAGCTTGATTTATTATCATAAAATGTTGCACGCAACGATATAATTCGTTTATCGGCCAATTGATTTAAAAGAAGCTTGTTTGAAACACGCCCAAAAATAGATATTTTTCGTAGCTTCCGAAGTAAGAAGTGTTCAAGCTTCAGACTCGAATGACGATTGAAAAGTGTGGGAGAAAAATTTATATGGCCCGCTTACTGCTACGCTCACAAACATTGATTTTTTTAAACTGCGGTACACTGAGCGAACGTAACCATGATTTTTTTTTTTAAAAGAGCGCATTGTTATTCACCGTCCTTTTGATTTTCGAACAGAACAAAAATTTTAAATGAAAAATGGTTGAGTCAAAAACATTTTTGGTTGGTTTGAAAGGAAATATGTTTACATAATTACATTTCTTTACGCTCGGTATATTTCTCAATTGTTTTATATAATATGACATAAGATTTTTATTCATCTTACAATTTTTTAAGCATTGCGAAAGCAGGACTATAGGTCTAACCATATAGTAATATAGGGGACACTTACAACAACAACCGAATTCCGTGGTGAACTAGTGATGCTATAAGTGTTTGAGTATTCACTCAATTTTGTAACTATACAGTTTTTTATGATAGGTTATGCAATTTTGTACCTTTTTCATTCAGGAGAGCTCCAAAAATATATAGTTTATGCATTCTATTTATCATGATATGGCATAAGTACTTGATCCACTAGTTATGTTTCGAGCAACCTTAGTTATGATATCACTGAATATTTCATATCAGCTGTTCTGTAGTGGAATTCTAACTTTTTGACATGTAGGAGTGTAGGTCTAACTCTTCTTCTTCCTAAACCCTGCAATGTGTTCGAGCTACGCTGCTTCAACATTTGCATATAGCACGAGGAAAAGAAAAGCATGCAATGGCAGCGAAATCCTTAGCTCTGCTGTGGTGAAATGCACTGCCACTTTTATTTTTAATTTTGGGCGATTTTCGAGTGCATTACATATAAAATATCTACCAAACTCATAAAATGATATGAAAAGCTTGAAAAACATAAAACTAATCAAGGAAACTCAATGTCAAGGAGAAATAGATATTTTTTAGTCCTACCCTGTCCACATAACTTTTTGATCACTCTATTTCAGCAAAAATGCTAAATTCTATGTACAATCAAATTCGTAGCCGTAGTCAAAAATGTATGTTAATTTATTACGAAATGAAAACATTCGTGCACATTAAGCAAAAACATATCGTAATACATTTATTAAAGTTTAAATTGTGAACTTTTCAAGCAATATAAAAAACCGAGCTGACGCCGAGTTTCTTTGATCCCTGAATATGAAGTAGTTTTCTTCCATGCAATGCTGCGTTAGTTGAATGAGGTTGATAACTTTGACTTTGTTCAGTTTCTTCTTCAATAGTTCTTCTTCTAGGATCCTTATAGCTTCTTAAACGTTGACGCTCGGCTATAGTGCTTTTACGTCGAAGGACACGATTTCTTCATCCTCGTTTATGTTTTCTTGTTGTAATTTTCTGGTGAACTCCTTGGAGTTTTTTACTGAAAACTCTTTTTCGTTGCCTTAAATATCCGTTAGTTCTTTAACTAACCATTTTGCGATGCGATGGCACGGGGAATTATTGGCGGTAATAATTTCTCTCATTTCTTTCCCTGGTTTGTGTATTTTTGGCAAGGCTTTGAAGCGAGGAAGTGTCGGCGCTGAAACTCTCACAACACAACAGTTTAGCGAAGAACAACTGAAATTAATGGAGATATATTTTGTACCTCCTGTTGAATAATTAGCATCAGCTATGATTATATTTAATAAAAATGGTGTGAACGATGGTTCTTCTATCAGTTTATCTTCATCTCTTGTACATAACGCATCAAGAATAAGCAAAGAAAAAATTCTTATAAAAAAGCCATTAAGTATTAAAAATAGAAACTTTTTACAATCATTGGGATTTACTTACATTAAAAAGAAATGCATAACATCTTGAGAGTTGGAGAACTACCCGTCTTCGATGAGTCTATTACAAAGAAAGAATATCACACATATCAACCATATTTGCAATCCTTTAACAACAATGATGAGATACGGATAGCAATTCAAAATCAAGTTCTCTACGTTCTACCTCATGTACATTGAGGAAGTTGTTTCAATTGGTTCCGAAAATGCAGAACCCAAAGGAGTTAAATTTCGAAATAATTGTATTGCATATCTATTTGAGGAAATACGTTATGAAATGAATGGTGTGGAAATTGATCGCACACGGTACTTGGGTCAAACTTCTACTTTAAAAAATCTTGTATCCTTAAACAAAAATACAAGTACAATGTTGGAAAATGCCGGTTGGTCTCTGGAAGAAAATATTAAACCAGCTGTAAATAATGGCTATTTCAATTTTTGCGTACCACTAAAAATGTTGATGGGCTTTGCCGAAGACTGTGATAAAATTATGATAAATTCAAAACATGAGCTTATCTTGCTACGTTCTAGATCAAATGATAAGTCCTGTCTATAGAACGGAAGAGAGTGAAAAGGATAAAATTAACTTAAACCTCTTAAATGTTGCTTGGAAAGTTCCTCAAATTCAATTATCCGATCCAGCCAAATTGAAAATCTATACAACTTTAAAGAGGATATCTCCCCGCGCATGACATATTGGTCCTACTCAAGCGTTGTAAGACCAATAATGACCAATAATAACCTATGCTGCTTTAATCTGGTGGCCAAAGGTCAGACAAAGGACCACTGAGAAAAAACTAGGGAAGCTCCATAGGCTGGCATGCGGAGGCATCACAGGGGCAATGAGAACATGCCCCACAGATGCGCTGGGTGTCATAACGGGCATCCCACCAATTACCATCCAAATCCAAAAAGAGGCGATGGCGAGTGCACTTCGATTGCACAACACCACAAGCCTTAAAAGTGGGGATCTTCAAGGGCACCTCTCGATACTCTTAAACGTATTCGACGACCCAATTATGAAGATACCAGATAACATACAGAGGAAACTGTATCTAACCCGCAGGTTCGAAGTTAACATCACTGAACGCGGGAAATTCAATAACGTCCTGCTCCAATTCGACAAGGATTCGCAAATCTGGTAAACAGATGGATCCAAACTTGAAGACGGAAGTACGGGCGCAGGCATCATGGGACCTAGGTTCCAAAAAGCCCTTCCAATGTGAAACTACCCAACCATCTGTCAGGCAGAACTATATGCGATAGAAATCTGTGTCCGAGAATGTTTAAAAAGGAAGACTAAAGGGACCTCTGTCCATATTAAAGGCCTGCATCGATCCATCTATTCCACTCATGCAAACAGATAAAACAGTTACGAACCTGATATTTTTGGTACACATGCGACAAAGAACATAGTAAATTCGATGCTTTTGCTTTTTCGATTGAGTAGATGTCGATACAAAGTACAGGTAAATTAATCAATCCAAACTCTTTAATTTTGATTGTTAAAAAAAACTAATTTGTTATTGTTTCAGAGCAGAAAAAACTGCAGTGGGCCCAATTGGAGGAGCGCCATCTGATTGGCACTACTTCACAAAGGTACACGAAATTTTGGGCACCCACTGTATTGAGAATGTCGACTGTTACATTGAAGAGAGTCTGAATCGTAAGTTAGCAGAATTTTTTTTTATTTGTTTTTAATTGAACAAAACTAAATTTTTTAAGCCATTCCATCATCATGGTCGCCTGCTTCAAAAGAATCAGATGCCGTACCACCACCAGCATTTGAAGCAGCTGCATCATCATCGGAATTGAGTTGCACCTCACCGTCATCAGGGTCACCGCCACCAACGCCAACGCCATCAGCTGGAAGGAAAAGAAATTTTCAGCATCAAATACTGCAAAATCTTGAAGAAATACAATGTCGAGCAGAAAACCAAAATAAAGAAATGCTAGCTCTTGAGAGAGAAGGATTAAGCATGTTTAAAAACTTCCTCGACATGACAGCTGACTTTAATAACAAAATTTTGGAACTTTTGCAAAAATAAAGATTGTTTTGTCTTACCTATAAAAGAAGCTATAGCTGTTCTTATTTGTTGTCCATTGGCGTCAAAATCTGCCAAAATAGATGAGCTCTGAGAGTTTGGTTGTTCTTTTTCTCGTGTTGCTAGCTCCGTCAACCATGTATTGTTTATAATATCGTTCCGCTGGTTCAAAAAGTTGTGCACTACGCAGCACGCTTTTATAACTGCATTTGCATTGTCTATGTTATTGTCGATGCCTTTCCCTAATCGGCGGAAGCGAGCTTTAAGCTGACCAAAACAATTTTCAACTACGCGCCTGCACTTCGAAAGCCTATAATTGAAAACTTTCTGGGTATCACTTTGTTCCGTCGAAAGTGGATACGGCTTCATTAAATTTGGGGACAATTTAAACGCGGAATCTCCCAATATACATATTGGTATGGGCACATTCGAAAGTGTGCGGCTTAAATCTCTGAATAGCTGGCATTGCATCAGTTCTTTCTTCAGTAAACTCTTCTCGTAAATTGTGGAGTCATTGCATCTGCCAGGACTGCCCACATTTAGATACATGATTCGATAACTGAAAATTGCTCACTTACCGATAATCCACGAGTGCCAGCAATACGGTGGAGTACCATCCTTTGTAATTGTGGTAGGCATCCTTCCCATTAGGGTGGACTTCTATATGGCAGCCATCTAAGAAACACATATATACATATTAAAATTTTATTGCTTTCAGCTCGTACTCGCTTACCAATTGCGCCAAAGCATTGCGGGAATCCCATTGCCTCGAAACCTTTTACATTTTCCTCGATCCTTTCTCTCGTCAGTGGGAAGTCGTTCATGCAAAGCGGCCGCAAGATCACCCATACTTCTTGGCAAAATTCCATGACAATGGAGCACACAGTAGACGTTCCAACGCCGAACATATTAGCTATAGTACGGTACTCCGAAGACGACCCCAGTGCATACAAAGCTATGTTATCATATATAAGTTTCATTAGTGCAACTCTAACAGGTCCATGTCCTTTTACATTTCTTGCAAAAGCATGGCCATCTAACATTTTCTCTACTGAATTTGGAGCATAAATAACACAGAGCTTCCTTGAGTCCACTTCCTTCCATTATATTATATATCCTATAGATACAAGAAGTTAATTTTTCTGTATTTTTCTATATTCAAATAAAAAATTATTCACTCGTAAAAAAAAAACCTCTTATTACATATTATGGATTATGCCTACGGGGGAAACCATGTAAAAAAAAACGCGCCCTGCATTCTACCTCGAAGGTGGTGAGGAAACGAGTGCATCGTTATAATATAGTCGTTTTCTCGGCGCTCTACTCCGAAAACGGTTTATTCTACAGAAAAATTCAAAAGACATTTTTTGTAGACAATTTCACGACAAACAATTTTTATAATAACCTTTATTGACCTTTGAGCAAGAGATCGCTTTTTTCGCCGGCACGATATCAATGTCGATTTTTCGAATTGCGACTCGAAATAAGCTATCGCATCGATTTGCGTATCGCATCGATTTGCGTATCGCATCGCAATACAGAGTAAGGCCCCTCAACAGGGCCGAAAGTAGAGCTGAAGGGGCCCCGGGGCAAAACCAAATTTGGGGGCCCCACCTTAAAATTACTCGTCACAATAATATTGTGCAAATTCAAAGTAAAAATAAAAGTATTTTGTAAATTTTTATTCACATTGTTCGTGTTCGCCGTCGCAGCTACGCAGCCGAACCTTTAAAGCGCGGCGAATTAACCAACTCCTTCTATTTTTTTGTACGACTTCGAAGTTCGAGTTCGAGCGACTTCTGGCCCTTCAACCGATACCAGTCGAAAAAGTAATCTCGCTTAAAAAGCTCGTGCGCGCACCATCACCCTCCGTAAAAATAATTGAACAATCTAACCGTGAAAAGAATTAAAAATCAAATCGTCAAAAGAATTAAAAATCAAATCATAAAAAGAATTAAAAAAAAAAAACAAGAAACAAAACAAACCCCAATTCAAGGTGAATTGAGAAAACCACGAAAAGAAGAATTGAATAAAAAAAAAAAAATAAAACCAAACCAATTATACAGTGCACTTAAGTGAACTAAAAGTGAAATAAAAAATCTACATCGCCAAGAAGGCAAATTTGTTTTATTTTTTTTTACTACTATCCATTTTATTACAACACCGCCAAGAAGGCGTCTTATTTAAATTTATATCAAAAACATCAAAATAATCCGCGTCGCGTAATCGTCGACCGATAATTCAACGCACTTGGCATTCCCCAAAATCCGCAGCGGAACACAAGGTACGTCATCTTGTTCTCTTGCCCCTCATATTAACACACATCTTAACACTAACTTTTACAAACAGTCGTGATATTCATGATATAGACTTGATTCAAGGTATGTGATAATCGAATGAATAAAATGTACAGACATCGTATATTATAAAATATAATTATTTTCAATATCTCGCAGCTGGCAGCAGTTTTTTGGTACAAAAAATATTGACATTCAGATAATAAGAACAAAATTTTTTTGCAATGTTTTGAACGGGTTAAAAATTTTTTTCCCATCCCCTGCCAGGGGGCCCCCTAGCCGGCCCCATTGTAGTTTCGGCCTTGCCCTGAACATTTCAAAAAATGGAGTTGGCGCTATTTCACTCTAAGGCCGACGATATTTAGTTATAAGGTTTTTATACCCAGCGTAAGCGGGGTATATTAGTTTTGTGCAAATCTTGTAACAGGGAGAATTAAGCTCCGGAGATATAGAAAAATATATATAGAAATGATCAGGATCAAAAACTGAATCGATTTAGACATGTCCGTCTGTCCGTCTGTCCGTCTGACCGTCTGTCCGTCTGTCCGTCTGTCCGTCCGTCCGTGGTCGGATCTCCTCCGAAACGGCTGAACCAATGAAGTCGAAATTTGGCACACATGTATAT
>CM035806.1:62964794-63020842 GCA_020466095.1 Chlorops oryzae
TTGGGGATGACGCGTGTTGTATCTGTTGGTTTTCTGTAAATATCGAATTCGAGGGACCCATTTTGACGTCACACAAGTATATCCAGAAAAGGTAAGCTTCCGTCTTTTTCTTCTTCATACGTGAACACAATGTTTTTGTGTGTTTTGTTTAGTTGTTCCAGTTTTTCTTGTGCTTTTCCTCTTTTTACGATGGCAAAAACGTCGTCTACGTACACCAATAGCTCAGTTGTTTAAGCTGTGAGTTGACCGTCGTAAGCTTCGGGGTTCTATCCCTGCTGGCGGCGGGAATTTTTCTTGATTTTTTTTTTAAATTACAGTTTTTTTTTTTTGGTTCAGAGTGTAGTTGTTTTTAAGGCAAAAATTTTCTCCTAAATTTTTAAGATTTTAATTTATTTAGTTTTTTTTTTAATGGTTCATTTTCAAGCAAAAAATTTTGGGAGTGAAACAATTCCTTAAGCACGTTCCCCAAAACTTGAGCAACCATAAGCTCAAGTGAGCATTTTGACCAACAAATTAAATTCGTTCGTTTAGCGTAATGGTTAAGACGTTCGCCCAGCGAAGTGGAAGTCAGCGGTTCAAGGCTCGGCCGAGGCGAGAAAATTTAAAGAGATGAAAGAGAAAAAGATTTAAATAGAAACAAATAAATAAAGAAAAAATATAATAATTTAATAAAAAAAAAAAAATATTAATAAAAGAAGGTAAAAAAAAAGTCAAAGCAAAAAATAAATTTTTTTTTCCCAGTCGCTGGTGACAGTTGATTTAACCCCGAGACAGTTATATCAACTAGTGATGTTACGAATGTCAAATTTTAGCATTCGCGAATGCGAATGCGAATGCCTACTCATATTCGCGAATGCGAATGCGAATATTCAGTTTTTGAATCTATATCTCAAATTTGGCACACATCACCAAATCAATTCATTTATTTATATAGCGCACCAACTTTGGAAAAAAATAATTCATTCATAAGTAAAAGAAATTACACATTTCGATGTTAAATTTCAAAGTGTTAAAAAAAAAACAGTCACATGACAACAACAAAACTAATCCGACGATTTCGTGCAAGCATAACGCCCCTGCGCAATACGCAATGTTATTGTCGTTTTTCGTTTAGCAGCCCTCAGACGGTCGTTCTTGTATGAAAATTTATGTGAAGGAACTTAAAGGCATTCCAAATGCGTTTAATTCAGGGATCGGCAAAATTGAAAATGCAAGTGTGTGTGAGAGAGCAGATTTTAAGTGCAATATCTGTGTAACGGTAGCACATAAAAAATTCTTTAAATGCTAAAATATTGGCTTTTAAATTTAAATTTAAAAAATCGATTAAAGTTTACATTTTTGGTCAATTTTCTGCTAATTATATATTCGCAAAATATTCGCAACATTTTGCGAATGCGAATGCGAATGCGAATGTGAATGTGAAAAAACATGCGAATATTCGCGAATGCGAATGCGAATGCGAATATTCGTTACATCACTAATATCAACCACCAGGTAGTTATATCCCTATTGACTGTGTTTGTACTGTTGAATCGACCGCTACTACACATAAGCTAAGAATTAACGGTGAACTCGGTTATTTTAACCTGCTTTTTCAGTTAATATAACTACCTTTTTCTCTCGGTGTATCTTATCCATACTCTTGGTATTTCGTAGTTTTCCTTCAATTTGGACTCCAATTTGTTCATAAAAAGCTCGCTCAAAAGTGATGACAGTGGATTCCCCATTGGTGCTCCTTTAGTCTGTTTGTAGAATTTTCCCCTGAATATGAAGTAGTTTTCTTCCATGCAATGCTGCGTTAGTTGAATGAGGTTGATAACTTTGACTTTGTTCAGCTTTTTCTTCAATAGTTCTTCTTCTAGGATCCTTATAGCTTCTTTAACGTTGACGCTCGGCTATAGTGCTTTTACGTCGAAGGACACGATTTCTTCATCCTCGTTTATGTTTTCTTGTTGTAATTTTCTGGTGAACTCCTTGGAGCTTTTTAACTGAAAACTCTTTTTCGTTGCCTAAAATTTCCGTTAGTTCTTTAACTAACCATTTTGCGATGCGATGGCACGGGGAATTATTGGCGGTAATAATTTCTCTCATTTCTTTCCCTGGTTTGTGTATTTTTGGCAAGGTTTTGAAGCGAGGAAGTGTCGGCGCTGAAACTCTCACAACACAACAGTTTAGCGAAGAACAACTGAAATTAATGGAGATATATTTTGTACCTCCAGAACCCAGCGGGATATTTGTTTTCCATTACCTTATTATTTAAAGAATTCATCGAAGAAATTAGGATCGAAGCAGCTTTGACGAAAATTGTAATGCATACAGAGCGTAAAATGTCACATTAAATAAGGAGCTTTTCGTTTAAATAAGCATAGTGAATTGTATCTCTCTATGACGTAGTGGACAACGTATTTGCTTTGCAATATAAAGGGCTGGGATCGATTCCTGCCGGTGGCTATAAAAAAAGGTGTACAAAAATGACGACTTGAAAGCGGCAAAGTAAATTTAAAAAAAAATTCTCATATTCCAGTCATAAAGTTACGTTTTTCCCTCCCGCCTCCAAAAACTTCTTGCCCAAGCTCTTTCAAAAATTTCTTTTTATTCCTCTATATATGTAAGTTTTTATTTCAATATAAGTTTTTTATTTCAGAATTATCTACTTATTACAAAAAAAAAAAAAAAAAAAATTCGTCTTGTCCGACCGGGATTTAAACCCGCCGACATTGGCGTGCTAGGAATGCTTTCTTATTTGTACGTATACTTCGATTACGTTTTTGCCGAAAAAATCTTCGATTACTCTGTCGTATTACAATTTTTCAACTTAATGGTAAGCGAAACAGGTAACGAATGAATTTTCAATGACATCGCAATGTTAATTATACGACACACTCTGTGTCGAGGGTATATTGCGTTTGTGTGGTTGTTTGTAACACCCAGAACCAGTCGAGATAGACCAAACAAAATGTATATAGAAATGATCAGCGTCACCAGGAGATTCAATTAAGCCATGTCCGTCTGCCCGTCTGTCCGTCTGTCTGTCTGCCCGTCTGTCCGTCTGTTTGTATAAAGTTTTCTTATCGAAGGAGTTGAGCTATCTTGATGAAATGGTATGCGTACCCAAAGGCATATGAACAAGTTCGAGAATGGACCTGAATGGTCTGTTACGAAAATCACAAAAGCTGCTCTTAAATCGAAGTTTTTCAAGATATTTTGATGAAATTTGATAGATGAACATATTTGAAGTCAAGTTATTCAATTTCAAAAAATTGGAAAAGTGGGCGTGGCCGAAGGGCGTTTTTCGAAAATTGCCTTCTACACTCGAATTTCAAATGGGACTTGAACGAAATTTGGCAGTTATGCTTCCTTTGTAGCCATAAAAATCCTTAGAAAAAATTTCCTTGATCGGTCCATTATAAAGGGTACCTCTAGCACTAGGGTGTGTCACAAAAATCTCAAAACTGCCCCAAAATCGGATTTTTTTGAGATATTCCACTGAAACTTAGAATTTGAGCGTATATTAAGGCCTCCGATTAGAAAACAAAAAAATTGGAAAAGTGGGCGTGGCAAAAGGGTGGTTTTCATAAAAAAATTCAACAAAAGTCGGCCCCTAATGGCCTTAAACACCTCTTGATATTACAAATTATTTGAACACGTATGTCTGTGTCGGGTATTTTATTGTCAGGCTCGCCTGACTATAACACCCTTACTTGTTTAACTTCGTTTTGATTAAAAGTTTTGACTGTTTGACTGTTAGGACAAGGGGTAGGAAAAAGATTTAATGGGTTAGTCAGATGACAAAATTAGGTAAACGAATAGGTTTAACAAATGAGGTAGTTTAGGATGGGATAGCTTGTAGGTGTATTTTAAGGTCAGCTAGATCTAACCCCATATGTGTAGAAGCCTTGGCAACGAAATAAAATTGGACTCGTTTTGCGCACAAGTTCATGCAAAAGCAAAAAAAGCTCTTTAAAGGTAGTAAGTTAGTAAGCCTAACAGTGTTGGCTGCATGTCTGCCTCATATCCGATTTTTATTCATCGACATGTACAATGTTGCTTAGGGAACGTGTCCAAACTACGTGACCCGTTTAGGGGGGGGAGGGGGGTCCTGAAAGTACTACACTTGGTCACAGGGGGGAGGGGGGTGGTTAGGTCTTCGTCACGTAGTCAATTTGCTCTGGGAAAATCTTTCCCTTTTTTGAGCTATATTCAAATTTTTATGGGGCACAGCTTTCAGCGATTTTTACTCACAGGTGACAGCACTGGTGATCATATGCTGTATACAGCTGTTTTAAAACACAGTTTATGTATTCAGCAGTGGAAGTGCGCTCGTGAAAAATTTTATTTGCATATAGGTACGTGTTCAAAAGCAATTCAATCGTGCCTTCACATTCATGTCGTTATACGAACGGCTGTACAATGCATTTGTAAAATGCTACAGAGGTTCCTTGCCGCTGCAGGCAATACAAAAAAAAAACAAATGAATTTTGGGTGCCTTTACGGGACGAGCACAAAAAGAACCCAAAGGAGCTGGAGCGTCTCACACAGTTGAAAATCGAAGAACTTCTTCAGATTGAGACAAAAAAGAGCGCTTCTCTCCTCAATTTCTTTGTAAAGGTGAGAATTCTCAATGTTTTGTTTTTGTTTTTTGTTTGTTTTTTTTTTTTTTTGTTTTTTGGGTGTTTAAAATGCTGTACTTGTATTATTTATTGCATGATCTTCAAGTGTGGTTGGAGATCAACCCATGTAAATTCCAGTGCTGGGCCGACGTGAATAAAGGGATAGTTCGTTATTTTTGTACTTTTGTGTGTCAACTTAAGCCAGCTGATTCGAACTGCCAATCTGATTAGCAGAGCGAACAAAAATATGCAATACAGCATCTTAAATTATGCTGTTAAAAGCTGAAATTAAACTATATGTGTATTTCATTAATGCATGCACCCCAAAACTATATGTTTTTGAGTCGAAGATGTATCATTTTTTCCTGCTCTCGCGTGTGTGAACATTGGTGATGTGGATATTTTTATAATTTGGTGAATATAGGTTCCTTCACGAAGAGTTCCTGCAACGCAAGATGATCCCAATGAGCCTCCCGTCACCGAAGATATCAGTGATAAGACTAAAGAAGGGTCTGTTTCTCAGAAAGGTAAATCCAACTACTTTGAGGGCGTAATTTTATAAACTGTTGTACATACGTATTTTCGGATCCACCCTGCCTGCCAGCTGGCAGGCATTTTAAATAAGAACGGTTAATGTATTATCACACAATCTCTTACCGCAAAATCTTGAAATCCGAATTTATACGAGTTTTTTGTAGCCTGCAGTAAAATTGAATCTTCCGTCGACAAATCTTCTACTTCGATCCCTCCATCAGCTCCGACACCAAAACAGGACGCTTTGAAAACTGAAATTTCAGTACTTGAAGCCGAATTAAATGCCGCCGTAAAAAAAAGAGTATGAAGACAAAAGAGTTAAAGAAAAAAATTGCTCGTGCAGAAAACATGCGAAAATTTAGGGAAAAACAAAAGGCAGAAATTTTGAAACTGAAATCTGCCCATCCTAACTTGCAATCCTCGTCCATAAGATCCGAGCCAGGACGCCCTTCACTTGAAGAAAACCAGCCAGGCCTTCTTGAAGCAATTTGCGATATAGCAATACATGGAAGCTCAGCTGCTGATCGACGTCGATCAGAAGTATTGAGATCTTGTAAGACTCTTGATCAACTGCATGAACGGCTTGTTCAAATGGGATTTTCTATCTCGCGAACTTCTACATACCGTAGACTGATTCCAAAGCATTCTGGGACCTTAGAGGGTAAGCGGCATATCACAACTGTGCCTGTGAAACTGTATCGAGCCCAAACAGACAGACATCGAGATCACGTCAATCAACATTTCTGCAGGGCTACTATCAACGGGATTGAGGAACTTGCATCTATACTTGGGCCTGAACAGGTTGTATTTATATCTCAAGATGACAAGGCAAAAGTACCAATAGGAAAAACAGCTGCAAAAGTACAAGCTCCTGTTTTAATGCATATGAACTATAAAGTGCGCCTCGATGACCATGATTTCGCTGTTGGAGAGCGCCACCAACTGACTCCTTCGGTATATGCCGGTATCATAATCAGAGAAAACTGTATGGGTAGAAAAGAAGCTGTTTCGTATTCTGGTCCAACGTATATCGCAATCCGCAGCGGGAAGCACAGCAGTTCGACAGCAACCACTCACGCCAAAGACCTTACCAAACTTTTGTCATTGGATAATTTTAAAGATCTGGCCTTGGGAAAGGATGGTAAAGTTAAGCCGGTGATGATTTTGTCGGTTGATGGAGGGCCGGATGAAAATCCACGCTACAAAAAGGTGATATCTCACTGTATATCACACTTTAAACTGCTGGACTTGGATGGGCTGTTCGTTTTTACGAATGCACCCGGTCGATCTGCTTACAACCGAGTTGAGCGAAGGATGGCACCTTTGAGCCGTGAGCTAGCTACGGTAGTCTTGCCTTATGATTACTACGGGTCGCATCTCAATTCTCAAGGCAAAACGATCGATAACGAGTTAGAATTGATAAACTTTCTGCATGCAGGTATATCTTTATAAAGTGACCTTTGGTCTTCTCTGCTGCTATGTATTGTATATGTATTTGATTTATATATACATATATGGTGTTCCTTATTTTGCACAGTTTCAAAACAAACGAGATTTTATTTAAATTGAGTTTTAGGTGTTGCTACCAGCAAATGAAATAGAAAAATATGTGGTTCGAGCTCTCCATTCGTTTCTATCGCCTAAGTAACACAGACTTATTTAAAAAAAATTTTTTAATGAGTTTCAAGTCAAAGTTTCAGATAAGTCTAACTTTAAAAAAGCTCCCTAAAAATATATTTTTAGTTTTTTTTTTTCAAATTTTAGTAAAGTCATAAGGAATTAGCTGTTTTAGGGTCTATTTTCACTATTGATGTTAGACGTCGAAAAAAAAATTTGATTGCGAAATTTTAAATATTATTTAAATATAATTTAATTGGGTTTAAGAAAGATTTTGACAAAATCGGCAAATGTGTAAACGCGCCCTTACACTTCGTATTGTAAATTTGTAAATTTTTCAGATTTAAAAAATTGTTTATTCGTGGTAGCGAATACCAAAACTCAATTGAAAGAAAAAATTTAAAAAAAAAAATCACGACTCCGATTTTAGATATTATAATGGAATGGCGATGTAGCACGTGGACTTTCAAAAAAGGGAACACCCTAATTTATATATTTCATCACATATAATTTCCAGGAGAAACATTGGCAGATATTTGGTCCCAGATGGTTATTGATGGCCACAACGTTATAGCAGAATATGTACCTCCAGGCGAACTACCTCCGGAAACGGTGCAAGTTTCTGACGCCTGGTATGGAAATCACGTTCGTGAAAGCCAATATTTGCTTTAAATAATGAAGTGTTCAAATAATGCTTGCTGTGCTCCTCGCCGCAGTGACATAAAAAAGGTTCTTTACCAAGGCTTTTTGCCGGCACCTTTCCCTATGTCTCAAAACCCTTTCCGCATACCAAAACCAGACGAAATCCGGTCAGAAATGTTCCCATCATTGCTTGTGCGGCAATGTATAACACTGCGACCGGATCTACAGGGTAGAGAAATACCCTACGATATGTACTGCCCATCTATTAAAGATGAAATAACTGGAAGGACTTGCTCGAATTGTGGGCTATATTTTGCCTCCAAAAACTCCATGCACAACCACCGCAAGAATGCGCATGGTGCTGTCGTTGATGACGTGTCTCGCGTGCGACCACATCGGGTCCTCGCCAGGAGACCAAAGGAAGTTTTGTGTGTCGTTGGGGATATCGTGGAGTGGATAGATGTCGAGGCCGTCGATGACCAAATAATCGTGTCTGCAGAATCCGCTGACGCTCCCGTGATCTCCGACGTATCCGAGTGGATTGATGCTGCCAACGTTTTTGTTGAAGATGTTTGTTGTTAATTTTGTTTTTCTTCATTATCTTTTGATTACATTTTTTATGGCACGCAATTTAATGTTTTTATTTTGCAAAAAAATATATAGGATATAATATTTATGCATTACTACGTGAAAAGTAGGGGGGGGGGGGGGGGGGGTGCAATGCACTACGGATTGTCACCGAGGGGGGGAAGGGGGGTAAAAAGTAGTAAAAAATGGGTCACGTAGTTTGGACACGTTCCCTTATCGCGCGGCCCATCGTTGCGTCAAAGCTGTTTGAATGCTCGACCCCATCGAAACCACACACGTTGACGTTTAGAGCTCAATGCTTACTTCAAGCCGTCCCCATTCTGGCTATTCGAAAACACTAGCTGCCGGGACAGTCACGATCCGCTTCATCATCATAATTAAGATATAAATAAGACAATTTTGTTGGTATTAAAGTTCAGTTTCAAACACTGAACTTTATTTAAACGTAAAGAGCCCTAAAAATATAAAAGAGTGGAAACTAGAAAGCAATACATAAAGATTGAATTGTATTGAATGCGTTTTTATTCCCAGCGTATATACGAAAAGAATTATTTTCTCAAAATTAGTAAAAACTAATAAAATCTTGGCTTGATTTGGCAGCAAGAAAATTTTTACTGATTTGAAGAATATATTTTATTAAACATCAAAAATTAAATATTTTATTGAATCAAGAAAATATTTTATTAAACATCAACAAGTAAATACTTATTTACAAAAACAATTGCATGTATTAAGTTTTATTGTATGCATTTGCCTACAGAGAGTTGTTTTTGCAATTTAACTGTGAAAGTATTCGAGCTAAACTTCTCTTTTCTTTGATAGCGAATCAACAGATTCCTATTTTTGTTGCATTTTTTGGTCCCATTTCGGTGACTCTGCGACGAAAGTTTATTTCTAGAAGGACAATAATTAACAGGTTGGCTGATAAGTCCCCGGTCTAACAAAGAAACAAATTTTTTTGTCAAAATTCGTTTTTATTATTCAACATAGTTCCCTTCAAGAGCGATACAACGATTATAACGACTTTCCAATTTTTTTAACCATTTTGGTAGTACTCCTTCGGTTTTGCCTCAAAATAGGCCTCAGTTTCGACGATCACCTCTTCATTGCAGCCAAATTTTTTCCCTGCGAGCGTCCTTTTGAGGTCTGAGAACAAGAAAAAGTCGCAGGGGGCCAGATCTGGAGAATTCGGTGGGTGGGGAAGCAATTCGAAGCCTAATTCATGAGTTTTTGCCATCGTTCTCAATGACTTGTGGCACGGTGCGTTGTCTTGGTGGAACAACACTTTTTTCTTCTTCATATGGGGCCGTTTTGTCGCGATTTCGACCTTCAAACGCTCCAATAACGACATATAATAGTCACTGTTGATGGTTTTTCCCTTCTCAAGATAATCGATAAAAATTATTCCATGCCCATCCCAAAAAACAGAGGCCATTACTTTGCCAGCGGACTTTTGAGTCCTTCCACGCTTCGGAGACGGTTCACCGATCGCTGTCCACTCAGCCGACTGTCGATTGGGCTCAGGAATGTAGTGATAGAGCCATGTTTCATCCATTGTCACATATCGACGCAAAAACTCGGGTGTATTGCGAGTTAACAGCTGCAAACACCGCTCAGAATCATCAACACGTTGTTGATTTTGGTCAAATGTGAGCTCGCGCGGCACCCATTTTGCACAGAGCTTTTTCATATCCAAATATTGATGAATGATATGACCAACACGTTCCTTTGATATCTTTAAGGCCTCTGCTATCTCGATCAACTTCATTTTACGGTCAATCAAAATCATTTTGTGAATTTGTTTGATGTTTTCGTCGGTAACCACCTCTTTCGGGCGTCCACTGCGTTCACCGTCCTCCGTGCTCATTTCACCACGCTTGAATTTTGCATACCAATCAATTATTGTTGATTTTCCTGGGGCAGAGTCCGGAAACTCATTATCAAGCCAAGTTTTCGCTTCCACTGTATTTTTTCCCTTCAGAAAACAGTATTTTATCAAAACACGAAATTCCTTTTTTTTCATTTTTTTCACAATAACAAAAGTTGCTTCACAAAAGACGCTCTATCTCACAAACTAATTGACTTACAGACGTCAAATTTTGACACAAATCATTTGAAGGTTGCCACTATATAAAAATAATATGCATTTAATACTAGCGACGCCATCTATGTGTCAGACCGGGGACTTATCAGCCAACCTGTTAATTCATTAATGTGAAATCTATGTTTCAAGCTATGCTTGAGAAAGGCATCCATAAGCGACTATTTGCTGCCGTACGTACCTGCCGTCTGGGGTCTCATCAGAGCAATTTTTACGGATTGGCTGACTACTGAGTCAAATTTCGGTTTGCGTATTTAAACTACCTATGACTGCAATTCAAACCCTTGAATTGTAGCATCAGAAATGACTTCTAATGGGAGATCTAACTATGTGTTTTTAGTCAATAAAATTTTTTACTGATATCAGTAAAATCTATTTACTGATTTTTAGCAAAAGTTGTACTTTGGGTACAACTTTGGTATTGAATTAATAAAATGTTTACTTTTTGACAGTTAATAAAATATTTTATTGATTCAATACAAGACAATTCTTTCCGTGTAAGCGGGGTATATTAGTTTTGTGCGAATCTTGTAACAGGGAGAACTAAGCTCCGGAGAATTAGATATATACATATATATATATAGAAATGATCAGGATCAAAAACTGAATCGATTTAGACATGTCCGTCTGTCCGTCTGTCCGTCCGTCTGTCCGTCCGTCCGTGGTCGGATCTCCTCCGAAACGGCTGGACCAATCAAGTCGAAATTTGGCACACAGGTATATCGGGATCCGAGTATGATCCTAAGTAAAAATGGGAGACATCCGCCCACTGACACGCCCACAAATGAATATAATGTGTTTTCAGTAAAATGCTTATAACTTGCGAGCCATTCAACACATTTCATTGATATTTGGTGTGCTGGTAAACTACGAAAAATTACATATCCTGGCCCTCCTCGAGCCACGCCCACAAATAAGGGTTTATCGTAACTTGTGAAGTAAAAGGCGTAGAAGCTTCGAATTCGCAACACAGGTTTACCAAGGCTAATGAAAGGTGTAGGAAAAAAATTTATATGGCCCGCCCACTGCCACGCCCACAAGTGGAGATTTTTCGTACCTTCGGAATTTATAGGCGTAGACGCTTCAAATTCGCAACATAGGTTGACCAAGGCAAATGAAAGGTGTAGGGAAAAAATTTATTTGACCCGCCCACTGCCCCGCCCACAATAAGAGATTTTTCGTAACATCCGAAGAAAATGGCGTAGAAACTTCAAATCCGCAACATAGGTTGACCAAGGTGAATGAAAGGTGTAGGAAAATAGTTTATGTGGCCCGCCCACTGCCACGCTCATAAATGGAGATTTTTCGTAACATAGAGCGCCAATAATGTGGGAACGCTGGGTATTTCAAAGTCGGGCTTGACCGACTTTAGCTTTCTTACTTGTTAGATATTGAAATATGTATTACAGAAATAGGCATCGAGCAATAAAACATGTAACATCAGAGAAAAAGTATTACATTGTATTTTTCAAGTTTTCATAATTTAATACTTATTTTTCTCTTTCCTTGTAATAACATTGAAGTTGGAGCTGCAAGCACAGAACGTCACTAAGATACTGAGACGCACATATGCCCCACATCCGAAACGAGAGATGCTCTTCGGTACAAACACTAATTAAGGTAAATCTTCTAAGTCATGAAAGCATTACTAGTACGTTCGCCCCAAACGCGATATGCCAGAAAACGGAAGAGAGCTGTCACCTTCCGCGTCGCACACATGGGCGCAGATGTGGAACTCAATTTACATTGGAGAGTTTTATGTTGTCTAACAATCGCCCCAATTACCCATGGCTACGTGCTTGTATTTTGTAAAATAGCGTTAGTAATCCGTGGAGTACGTCCTTCACTGTTTGCACATTGGCACCGGTATTGGCACGTTTACGGATAAATTATATATTAATGAGTCGCATAATTTCGTAAACATGCTTAAACTTCTCCTATTTGTGTACTTTGGCTCTAACATTGTGTTGAACGCAAGCGTTTCATCTCTTGTAATTTAAGAACTTTCCACTCATTCTCTGTCTTCCGTAAGTTAAGCGGCCCGCACACAGCGCATCATGCAGCGCTGCAAGCCCGTGTACGAGTGCAGCGCTTTGCGCGCACACGGCGCGCTGCTATTTCATTTTTCCTTTGCCTGTTTTGAGTGCGGATGACAATTTAAACGCGGATGAAATTTTCTTTGGCAGCGGTTGTAGTTTTTGATAAGAAACTAAAGAGCCGAAAAGGAGGAATGTGAATGAAAAAATGACTCTGGAAAAGAAATGCATTCACACATCGAAATTTATTATATATAGATATATATATATATATATATATATATATATATATTGTCAACTCAAGCCTAGGCTTACAATAAGTTTCCAAAACCTTTGAAGTTCGTTTTAAAAACATATCAGTATAAGCGAAAAACCAACGAAACGGCACCCCTTTTTATAAGCTTATCATTTTGTTTACAAAACGTTTATTTTAAAGTTTTGTAGTGCTTCCAAAAGACATTTGGTAAGCTTATATTTTCTCTTTGAAAACTATATTTTTAAATGTTTTGTAATGCTTTCTAAAGGTTCTTTATATACGGTTGAAAATAACTTGTAAAAACGAACACTTCCTATTTACAAGAAAATGTTTTGTAAGTGAGCTATTAAACGTTTTCCAAGCTTGCACAAATTCTTTTCTCCAAAAACAAAAAACAATTTTTTCTTTAGCAAGCATTTATTAAATTTTTATTAAACAAACATTTTAAGTAAAAATTAAAAAGGACCTTATTATAGTCAAACAGCCTAACCTAAGTTTTCTTTAACAAACACTCATTAAATTTTTATAAACAAATATTTTAAGTAAAAAGTAAAAAGGACCTTATTCTGGTTGAATGGTTGAAGTAGTCGTAGCAGTAGTCTTGGCAGCTTTAAGTTTTTGCCGATTTCTGGCAAATTGGAAAAACCATTTGGTTGCTCTCGCAAATTCTCCGTCGGGTTTTTCAAATTTAATCCTGAAGGTATCTGAAATGCATAGATTGCCTTATTATTTCAAGTCTTAAAAAAATTTGGGAAACTTTGCTTACTTTTTATGGCCATTGCAACGTTGGTATCTTTTATTGACCTCTTGGAATCTGTTCCCCGCCAAGCAAATTTTTCCGCTAAAGTGTCTGTCATTATTCTTCCCCAACAGTTTTTCACAAATTTTGTCGATGCTTGTCACTTGAAATTTCCACATAAACTAAACAAGCGCAAGAGCAAAAGACTGCAATACTCGCGGTTTGTCAAAAATTCTTAAGAATTCGATTTACATAGCGGTGATTTTTTTATATCAGCAAGACAAGTTTTGAAAAGCTTATTAATGCTAGCAAAGCAAGCGTTTTATAAGCAATTGTAAATAGTTTATATATAATGTTTATAAAAGATTTATTTTAGAGATATTTGTATGCGATTTTTAAATGTGTGGATTTTAGAGTTACAAAACGTTTTTTATAAGGATTTTTGTAAGTTTTTATAAATCACTTATATATTATGCTTACAAAAAGTTTTTTGAAATAATTTGTTGTCTAACATTTACACTTTGGTTTGTTGGGTAGAATGATTTCTAGAAATTTGATCAGGCATCTCCAAAATGGGAAAGGCATTTGTGTTAGTGAGCAAGAGAGCGAATGCGCTGAAAAAAATTTCAACACTAATTGCGTGCGCTCAATAAAATTTTGAGTTTCCATAACTTGTTAGTAAAAAATAAAATAGTTTTCATAAATCAATGAAATATAAGATTACTAGCGTGGAAAAACTTAACAAATAACAAATATTCGGCTATATAAAGGTGTCATGTTCAATGCCTACCATACCGCCACAATTTCTTATCAAAAGAATACTTTTTAAATGTTTTGCGCTGCTTTGAACAAATGTATTTCAAATCTGAAAATATTTGTTCACAAAAATAAGTTGATGGGAAGAACGATAAAAGCCTTAAAGAAATTTCTCAAAAGCATTTGGGATCATAAAGTAGGCTTTGCATTCCATTTTGATAAAATATTTTTTATGTGTTTTTAAAAAAAAAAGTTGCGCAGATCCGCTCGAAGTGTTTTCGTTGGTCGATTGCATACAATATAATACTACAAGCGACACTCTCTAAATTTTTTGAATTTGCTTGTAGGTATGATAAGAATATGCGGGTGCGATAGAGACAGAGAACAGTTTACATGAGTGCGACTGAAACAGGCTGTTTATTTTTGAACGACGTCGACGCCTCTGCTATGGTGAAAATTAAACAGCTGTTTGTTTATTTTGATTATTATTTGAAAGATTTATTTGAAATAATAACATGTAATTTTATAATGATTGTTATATAGATTTATATATTTATATAAGTCTTCTTGATGCTAGTATGTAAGATCTGATGTTCATAGACGATTAATAATAAACAAATAAATAAATTTGATTTAAAAACCCGAAATATGTGTACAAAAAGAGAAAATAAATTGAAATGAAAACATAACATAGAGATGTGTTCTGCAGCCGTTAAAAAAGTTGTTGGAGTTCAGCTTAGCACTGTTTGACTTTTCCAACGCAATTGTTTCAGTGCGGAGTCAGGATGAAAAATGCCAAGAGAGATCCAGCAGATTCCACAAATGGACTTTGGAAATACCGCCGCGTCTCTTCAAGAACATTTTGAGAACCAAGGCCTGATTTTCGAAGAAATTAGTACTTTTCAGTTTTTGCAGAGACGTGACGTGAAATAGTTTGTTCTCATGAATAAGCGCGTTAATGCTTTTCGTTTTCTTTATCTTCGCAGGTTTGTTTCTGTTTAAAGCTGAAAAATTCGAAATGGTATGCAATTCCACACCACCCTTGGGGTATGCAAAATGGTGCGTTACCGTTTTTTTAAAGGTGTTCGGTTCCCCAATAGGCCTATTTTCACCTGTATCAGTACTTACGACACAATTGTAGCAAAACAAATCACTGCGTTTATTTACCGACTCCCTACGATTGTTGTAGGTATATCGGCCGCAGTATTTATTGTTTTAAGAAATTTCATCACTCACAATACGAGTGTGTATTCTAAATAAGTCACTGGAACTGTGTTTTATTTACCGACTCCCTACGATTGTAGTAGGTACACCGGCTGCAGTATTAAACGCGTTCATACATATCGTAACATGAAAAAAAAAATGGAAAAGTTAAGTAATTATATTCATTAAAAGTATTAAAATATGTTCACTTTCTTAAAGGAGCTACCGCTTTTGAAGGAACTTCTGAAGAATGGAAAAATGTTGGATATAAATAAAAGGAAAAAACTTATTTTAATAGTTTTATATCTACAAGTGGCTTACTCTTAACAACTTATCTTTAAAATTTGGTTGAGATATTCTTACATTATAAAATCGTAATATCCAAAAGATTCTAATACGAATGTACATGGCAAGAAATTTGTCGGGATCATTGCTTTTGCAGCAATTGTAGGCTGTTATTTTTTTTAAATGATCAAAGAAAAACTGAGATACATTTGTTCGGTGGCAATTACGGTCGAACATATTTAAAAACACTTTCTCTAAGCGATTAATATATTGCAAGAAAAGTTGGGGGGGGCTTCACAAATTTGAAATCTCCATATCTCTTTTCCATAGAAAACGTAAAGTTGAGAGGAGCATCATCTCCGATGTAATCTATAGACAGTAAGCACTCAAAGCGTTATCTTCTAAGACAGAGAAGGGAATGCTGTCACTATTGCACTTAAAGTTTTGCATATAAGTTCTATCTAGCACAGAAATACTTTGAAAATCTTCCCATGATTTTGATGAAATTTTACATGAGATAGGAACTTCTGTTTCTTTTATCGAATCTGATTCAAAATCAACCAGCGGTTCGCAATTGCCGTTGACAACCATATTGGCAAAGTGTATTCCCCATCTTTTTTGAAAAAGGCTGGTAAAAAGAAAAGGAGTCACACCTCCCCCTTGGCCACCACGTAGTCTTATCTCTCCAAAAAAGTGTTCTAACCCATCTTGATTCAATTTTCTTGTAAAAATATGTTCAACACTTTTTTTATTTAATTCTTTCATTAACAGCGTTATCGCGTTTATGTTCAGAAGCCAACCGTTAACGAAAGAAAAACTATTTTTTATATCTTGGCCTTGTATGTCATGAATAGTCATATTAGTTAGAAGTTTTTTTGCTTCATTTAAAAATTCAAGTTGATAACTGGAGCCCGTAAAGGCTTGTTTATACTGACTATATGAGTTCAAACAACTCGAATTAAAAATGTCAAACAAGTTATTAAAAAAGAGAATGAAATTGGAGGTATTTGGTATTGTTTTTGCCTTCATACTATTAAGTGAACCAGAGCTATAAAGGGTTATCATTCCAGAAGCTACGGTATTACTAAATACTTGAGAAGCTAAACAGACCTTCATCTTTTGGAAACAGTTCGGGTTGATATGCGCTTCTTTCAGTTTAGGTGCACATCGAATTGGCAACTTGGAGTCAATATCATAAAACGTTTTGATATCGTTCCAACTTACACGCGCGCCGTCAAAGTGGATGATATTTTTTGAGTTCCGCAAGCAGTTTCTAGTACTCTTCAGCAAGTGCGGAGTGTCAAAAAAGAATGTAATATTTGTATCATTGACCGTAAAAAATGGGCTATGAAGGCTCACACCCAATTTCTTACTTAAACTTACAAAATGTTTGCCCTGATCGCACACAAATTGACAAGGATGAAGACCAAGTGATTTTAACTGAATTATTGCTTCAATCAAATATTTTTTGACAACGTCTGCGTTGCATTGGCCATGTGAGAGAAAGTAAGCAAAAGGTTGTCGCCAAAATTCTCCACATATACTTTGTACCATAATGACTAGTACACTTGTTGCATTTCTTGCCGTTCGATTTTTGTCTCCGAAATCTTCCAAACCAACAATTTTATCCATTTTAATCAGGGTTGATATAAATCATGATTTTTTTAAAAAAATCAAAAAAATCCGATTAATTGATTTTAATCGGATTTTTTTGATTTAAATCGGATTTTTTTTATATAAGTGAATTTAAATGAAACTTAAACAAAAACTAACGTATTGTATTTTTATATGCAGTTTAACAGTTTGTTTTATTTAAGTTTTATTTAAATAGCTTGGTCACACCGCCGCTTAGTCTATTTAAGATAAGAAAAAATAAATCAAGAAATTAAAGCTTGTTATTTTTTGACCTTTTATTTATATATACATTAGAAAAACCAAGTTTTGATCTTTTTTATACAAAAATAACATTTGTTTAGTCGCTTTGTTCATTTAAATTTTTTAAGATAAACACCAGCTTTGCAGCTTTTTCGGTTCCAAGTTTGTTCCTTAGTTTGGAGTGCACTAAGTTAAAAGTGGAAAACACTCGCTCCACCCCCGCGGAAGAAGCGATTGCTGTGAGCAGTTGAGTTATTATTTTTAACTCATCTTGAGTTATGCATTTTTTTATGTTTGTTATTGCTAGCCACCAGTCTAGGATATTGGTTTCTTTAATTATTTCTTCGTTCATTAGAGCCCCTGTGAAGGGCCCAGTTCTTGCGTTTAATTGAATAATTGTACTACATAATTTTGTTCCTGTCTTGCCGTAGCTGACCTGTAAAAATTTTAAGGCTTCTTCATATTCCTCCGATGTTAAATCTTTAGGCAGTTTTGGATTTATTATATACGCCAAAAAGTGAGCCGGTGTCATAGCTTGGCAATAACGTTTCATGACTCTCTTCATTAAAATTACATCCAATACTTCTTTTAACTGTCTCGTCAAATCTTTCCATATGTGAACACATTCTGAAATCGTGCACTTGTCACTTTGAATTTTGTCCAAAGCTTTAGCTATTGGATCCAATCTTGCAACAAGATCTTCAGCATTTCTTTTGATAGAGATATTTTGGATAATATTTATGATGTTTTTGTCTATCTCATTTTTGTTTTGATCAGCTATTTGCATCAATATTGGCCAGTTATTAATGTAGCTCTTCAGTGAATCACACATAGTGTTCCATCTCACCTCTTGTGGTAATACTAAGTTGTTTGCTTTGGTCATAGCATATTTTGCATGAGCAAAGTGATTGTTTCGAAAGTACTTGATTACCTTTTGAACATGTGCGGTAGCGTCCGGGATTTCCAAGTCCTTAGCTAGCAAATTAAGAATATGAGCAGAGCAGCCATAAGTTATTACGATTTGCGCTTCATCACCATCGTCGTACTGAATGGAGTCTGCGTTTTGGAGCTGCCTGCGCATTTTTGTCATATTTGCCGCATTGTCCGATACAACACTTCTAACTTTACACTCAAAAAGTTGCTCTGCTTTTTTTATACTTTTTATCGCCACAGTTTCTAAGTAGTCAGCAGTGTGATGATGGTCGGTTGTATCTATGGTATCAACCAGGACAGTTTTGCCATCATTTGTTGTGATGCATGTGCAAATAATGGGGTCGTTGTGTATATTGGACCACCCATCAATAGACAAACACACTGTTTTATTGTCTAATTCTGATTTGCATTTGGTTTGTTCTTCCTTGTAAACCTCATCGAGTAGCTTACCAGCTATATCAAGTCGACTCGGTGGGATATATCCAGGACGCAACATGTTCATCATTTTTTTGAATTGTTCGTGTTCTACGTGGCGGAATGGAGTATTAGTTGCAAAAAAATACCTTGCAGTTTGTAAATGTAAAAGTTTTTTCTCCGTGGTATTTGTTTTAAATAAATATTCATCCAATTTTCTCTTTCGACATGAAGTTATGCTTTGGTTTGCTTTTGTTGACGTTGATGGGCCAGCAGAAGACTCTGGTGCTGATTGAAAAAAAATACATATTATTTTCGATAAGTAAATAGGTCATGAATCATGATACAAGAAGTACAAGATAACGCCACGGGGGGTACCGCTAATTTGAGCATTCTCCCAGAGAGCGAAAATGAAATAAATAGCAAAGAGAGGCACATTGTTGTTTTTCCCCATGCTATTCAATGACTTGTTATCTTTAAATGCCAATATTGCTGTTATTTTTAATTATTTATCACCGATTTTTACATTAATACCTATGTAAAGAAATGCTGTAAGAAAAATTACAAATTCGGGTTTTGCGAAATATTAAGTTTTTCATTCATTATTTCTCGTACAAAGTTTCACTTGAACGAGGGTTGAAGAATTTCGTGTTCAAAGCTCATTCGGTCTTGCTCCTTCGAGACGATCACATCGTAAGAGCAAGTACGGTTGTTTTATGCGCTTTTTCACACAAAAGCTCTCATGAATTCAAAGTTGCTGAACACATTTTCAAGAAGCAAATGGTACAATAACTAAAATATGAACTTGACACACAAAAAGCTCATATTTCGTTCGCATAAGAGCTTTTGAATTGAAAATAGCGGAACGAAAATTGTCACGCTCGCCTATGATGTGATTGAGCACACAATACGAACTAGAGATGGGCATGTGACGTGAATGTGGTGTGAATATGTGAATAATTTAAAAAGTCCGTGAATGGCGTGATTGTGAATGAAAATTTATTTCCGTGAGTGTGCGTGATGTGACAGAATATTTAATCACATGCCCATCTCTAATACGAACTGACGACTGAAAACAAAAGTACGTGCGAGTCTGAAGCATGCGAGACTTTGAGTGAGAAGTTATTAATGAAAAATTTATTATTTTAAATGAAATATATATTTCTATTTTTCTTCAAACATTTCTTTACACATTGATATAAAAATCAGCTATCTAAATTGATTAATAAAGAAAAATTTGCTTCTGAAGATGAAAAGTCGGTTTAACATGCAAAACAACAACAACGATTTGCTCTCCCAGATTTGTTTCGTCACAGGCCTGAAGTGGCGCTATCTTGTTTTTCTTGTTTCATGCAAAGGTGGGCACCGTTATTTGAAAATGTAACTTCCGCTACCTTTCGTTACTTGCTAAAAATTGTAGCTCAGTTACCGTTATTCCGCTACTTTCTAAAAAAACGAAACGCAAGTTACCGTTACCGTTACCGTTTATCAAAAACTATACTTAACTTTTAATATGCTCTTGCAAAATAAAATTATCAACATATTCTTAAAAATTGGCATGTTTTTGCAGCGCGTAGTCATCAAACCCGGATTTTTTTTTGTTTTTTGCTTCTGGTCTAAGATGAACCATTGTTTTATGATTGGCACTGGAAAAATCACAATATTTGACAGTGACGTCAAAATAGTCGCTAGGCTTGATATATTCAGGTATCAAAAATTAAAAAAAAAAACAACCTTGTGTACCATTAGAAATACTTGACTTTTCAACTCCACTTTATATTAATGTTTCGTTTTTCTATAACACTGGTATATAACACCAGTTTCGTAATGAAAATAAGATTTCGGCCTAGACTGACGTCATGTAAAGGACAATAATGAGTTAACGTTGATTTCGTGGCGTAATTTGGTTAGTGCGTTAATGCGAAAAATTTCAAACCAAGCAAATGAAAAATGAAGTATCTCCGGAGACTTTTTTGATCGTCTGAACATGAAGGAGACACCAAGAGAGAATATCGAAATATATCGAAAACATAAAATAAAAGTAGCGGAGTAACGGAACTTGTTAATTGTAGCGGAAGTTACAGTTTCAGTTACTAATTTTAAAATGTAGCGGAACCGTTACTCCGTTACCAAAAAAGTAACTTCCGTTAGTAACGGAGGAACGGTTTATGCCCACCTTTGGTTTCATGTACATAAGTTTTAAAACTTTGAAAATAAAAAATGGTTACCTTCTAATAGTTTTGTTGATTTAGAATTTTCATTCTCATCTTGATTCATTTCTGCTTGACATGTTTCCAAATGCTTTTTCATTCGTGCGACTATTCCCATTATTTCTTTATCACACTTTTTACATATAGCTTTATAAAACTTGCCACAAACAGATTTTTTTTCGTTAAAATGCACCCAAACAGCATCCTTTTTTCTTCCAGACATTATTATTGTAAGTTAAACACGAGCGAATTCAATGAAGGACAAAATATAATTTCAGAGAATTGTAGCTTTCATCCAAACCATAGTCCCGAGTCAGACGTACGAAAACATGTTGCGCAACAATTATTTTGATCTAGAGAGATGTGCGACAGAAAGAGACATTCTTTTGTTGAATGTTTCAGGAGGAACTTGAGCTTCTCTTTCTTTCTCATGTAAAGAAGATTAATGAGCGATTGTTGCCGAAACATTTGTTTTACGTTTCACCGCCTACTATGAGGACATGAAATGTTAAGAAAACGGTGTAATGAAAGACAGGAATGCGCTTGTGTTCATAACGGAGTTTGGCGCCTTTGCTTTGTAACAAAGTCCGCGTTTACATTAGAGAGACAATCGCCAGAGACACACAAAGTTTGAAGGTGAGAAACGTACGAGGAACCCCCGCAAGGGGAACCCCGCACTTTTCTCAGCCACAAACTTTGTGTCGCTCGGCAACAATCTCTCTAATGTAAACTCGGACAAAGAAGAGGGAAAGCGAAACAAAAACTTTTTATGCGTACAGCTTTGTTTTCATTTTCAAAAACTGTGCTGTGAAATCCCTGCAGGAAATGTCAATAGTAAATATATACTCTTTTTCTATTTATAATTTCTTTCATTATATAGTTTCTATACCTTTAGTCAGCAAAGTTTTTCTTTTGACACAAGCTGATACTTGAACTAGTTCCCCTATCTTAATTGACGAAAGTTTAGACATTGCTCGACACGCTTCCTGCAGGGAGTTCAATTGCTTATTTGTAAAAAAATAAGAGTTTGCATTTTGTTTTCGAGAGTACATTAAATTTTTTGTATTTGCGTTCTCTTCCATTGCACATCTTCGTTTTTCTGTGTTTTATCTTTCGAATAAATTCTTGTCCTCTTGTACTCGTGCACACAAAACCCCAAGATTTGAAATAGAAAGAGCCCACTGAGCGAAATTTCACCTCTTTGGAATTGATTTAAATCATATGATTTTTTTAAAAAAATCATTTGATTTTTAATCGCGATTTAAATCAATGATTAAAATCAACTGATTTAAATCATAACAACCCTGATTTTAATGTCAAATTTAAGAGCCCTTTTTAAGGACATTTCATCGCACGATATAGAAACAAACTTTTGTTCAAAACACAAAAATCGAGTGCGCAACTCAAATGCTACCAAATTTTGACGAGTTAAGCCAGGATTTTTAGTAGAGATGCCGCGGATATCCGGTTACTATCCGGTATCCGGCATATCCGGCATAAAATGAACTATTCGGTCGGATGCCGGATACTAACTCATTATCCGGCCGGATACCGGATATTAAAAAATTTCACAGTTTTTCATATAAATCTCCTTGAAGGAAGCCCTTTATGAAATAATTAAGTAGAACAAAACGATTTGTAATGATGACGACTTTTATGTGTTTATGTATTTCAAAAAATCAAAAAAAAAACGTACAAAATCCTTAGATACGCTAGAAGATCAATAGAAAAAGATAGAAAACATTTCTTATTTTTGTTTTACATTTAATACTCATAGTTAACGAGTGGTAAATTGTGATGAATAAATACCAGTTTTTCTGCGTTTACAGCCAACAAACGGTTTCGCTTATTTTCGTAGACCAGACCCGCCTCGGAAAAGAGTCTCTCGCTGTAGACACTACTGGAAGGAGCTGACAGATATACTTTCGCAAATGATGCCAAAAGTGGGTATTTTTTCGAGTTGAGCGACCACCATGTGAAAGGGTTACTGCTGCGATCAGTTCGAACTATCTTTAAGAAGGCTTCGATCTCTATTGCAATCGGGTTTTTTTCGCTTTCGAAAGAATTGTTTTTTTCATTCCCCACTTCGTTGAAACAGTCCCAAAAAGTTTCATGGGACTCGCGAGTTGCACTTAAGTCGGTTTTGTTTGGGTTTGATCCCACTGATTCTTCACTAGTAGATGACTCATCGCATGTTCTCTTTAAATATTCTAATAATACTTTTTCACGTGCTTTCTCGGCTTCATATGCTCCCAAATAATTTATCTTGAATCTAGGATCTAAGAAAGTTGCAATAACGTAATTCAAGTCTGCATTTAAGAAGCTAAAACGAGATTGCAAATCGACTTTCAAAGATTCTCTCATTTGAGACAAGCTAGGTGTGCGTTGGATCGTCTCATCCTTATCCAAATACTTTTTGAGTGCAGCAACGTGCGGAATAACTTCAGATATGCATGATAGGCCAGAACTTGTTATTTTTGTTATTTCTTCGAACGGCTTCAAAAGTTGTACGCATTGCTCCATTAAACTCCATTGATGTGTCGTTAAATTCCTAAGCGTGTCGTGCTCACCAGCATAAAGGGAGATTGCCCGTTTTTGTTGCAATAGCCTTTGCGCCATATAGAAAGTAGAATTCCATCTCGTCCTGATATCCTGCACTAATTGGTGCGGTGGTAAACCTAATTCTTTCTGAATTTCCACTAGCTTTTCCTGTGCTACACCTGAATGATTGAAGTGAGTTACAATATTTCGACCATTGGCTATCATATCCAGTACTTCAGGCTGTATTTTCAATGATTCCATCACAACCCTCTGAAGCAAATGAATAAAGCATCTTGCTGAATTATATTTCGCCATTCGTACGCCTTTCACCATGTTCGCGCCGCTGTCATGAACAAGAAGGTGTATTTTGCTAGTTTCAATATCCCAGCGTGCCGCAATAGCATTTAGTTCTTTTGCTATATTTTCCCCTGTGTGAGATCCTGGAAAAGGTTTCATAGCCAGAACTCCATGTTGAAGTTGAAATTCTGGGGTCAACCAATGAGCTGTGAAACTCAAAAAGCTAGAATTATTATGCAGACACGTCCACATGTCAGACGTGACGGAAATTGCGTCCGCGTTTGAAATCCTTTTTTTGATTTTTTCAAAAATTCTGTTGTAAATGTCAGGAATTATTTTTTCTGTAATATAAGTGCGGCCTGGCAAATCATATTGGGGTAATGCCTGCTGAAGAAGTCTTTGGAACCCAATCTTTTCTACGATGGATATCGGCTCATTATCTAAAGCAATCATTTCTGCAACTAAATAATTATATTTTTTGGCCTTTTGAGTATTAACGGGCCAAGGCGCTTTTCTTTCATTTGTTTGGATTTTATATGATTGTTCATGCCAGAAGTTCCTGAAAAAGGTTAAAAAAGTACCATTGTACAATCTTAAATTACTTTTCTAAATCCAGTTATTCATTAAACTAGCTGCAACAAAAATAAACTTCACATTTATGTACGTACCTGCCTTTCTTCCTTCACCACCACGAGAAATTTGTTGGTTGCACAACAAACAAATAGCAAATCTATTGTCATCCTTGCAAACATGAAAATAATCCCAAATTGGCGATCTTTTGATCACTGATGCCATGTTTTGTTTAAATTTGCAGCTTTAATTAAAAAACTAAACAGTTAAGTTGTAGCAAACCGCTCCACGATAAAATTTGGTTATGTACAAATCACAAGCGTTAGTCTACGCACACAAATCGTAACTTAGCGAGTTGACTGTTGAACTTAAAATGCGCCAAAAGCACATACATACATATGCACAACGTCATCGAAATTCGAAAGGGAACGTGGAAATAGTGTAGAAAATTAAAAGAGAGTAGATTATTCTAGAAAGCAGTGCTGCCACAACAAATTTTCCTGCGCAACCAAAATCCCTAACACAAATAACAAAATAAAAAACCAACGACTTTTTTGCTGTTTTTTAATTACTCTTTATTCTATTATATTGCATTGCTATGTACCAAGGCACAAAGTAGTCTTAAGCCGTAAATACATATTCATAAACCGTTTTCGAAAAGCTTGAAAAAGTATCCAAGTGGAAACGAAAACTACCACATAACCAATATCGACTGGTGAAGAAAATAACTACAATGGCAACGCTGGTAGCAAATGTAAGGAGTAATGTAGAAATTTGCAGATGGAGAGAGATCATATGACCATGCAGTGTTGCATAATTAAACTTCGTAAAATAAGCTTAAAGATAAATGCAGCCCCATGTTGCTACCAAAAGTGAGTATGTCCTCGGTCACACGTAGAAACAATGTTTCGGAAACATTTGCTCAAAACTCATTTGATTGTATGAGAAAGAAAGAGAAGTCTGAAATGTTGCCGTAACATTCAACAAAAAACTGTCTCTTTTCTTCGCATTGCTTTTTATATCAAAAAAATTGTTTCCGAAACAATGTTTCTACGTGTGACTCTCGACTATTCATAAGTGCTCTAGAATACGAATTCGTCTCACATGGCAGCAACACGTTCAAAAATTAGTTTCAAGACTGGAGCGAAACAAGTGAGAATGACGGAGATGCAATAACTTCGGCTTGTGTCATTTATTTCTTTCCAGTCTTAAATGAAAACTTGAACGTGTGGCTGCCATGTCAAGTCGAAATTCATTTGAAAAATAATAATTCAGTATTTGAGTGTGTGAATGAAAAGGAATGCATAAATTTCGAGTTTTTTATTCAGATTCGGATTCTAGAGCATGCCTGAATAAAGCTACTTTTGAATTTGGGAAAAAATTCAACTATCCGGTTGCCGGATATCCGGCTATCCGGCCTCGCAGCTTGCCGGATATCCGGTATCCGGTATCCGGCAAAATCACTATGCGCGGCATCTCTAATTTTTAGGCCAATTGCAAACAAATCTCTGCAAAGTTCGCTCGTTTGGCCAGGAGAAAGGAATTTGCAAATAACGATAAGCTTTTGGCGACACGAAATAAACACTTAAAGCCATTTTAATTGTTTATCATATCTTTTTCCGCTTGACTGTTTTTTCAAATTAAGTATACAATTACGAACGGTAATTGCAAGCTCAGGCGAAAATGAATTTAAAATTTTATCTAAAACTTCATTTTCAAATTCTTTCTTTTCGCTGATAGCACTTTTTAATGTGGCAATTTCTAATTTCATCTTCTTATTTTCATTTTCAAGTTCACTTAATTTCCTTTTAAGATGAGCTATTTGCAAGTTCTTCTCTGAATTTGGACTCTCTTCCTTATCGACCATATTTACATTTGGATTCAACATTTCTTGATCTTCACCGTCTGAGCAAGTGGGTACGACCAAAACTTCACTACAGTCGAAACAATCTTCATCGTCTTTACCATTTTCATCTTTTTGTGCACCTGTTTCTTTAATTGACTCTGCATCAGGAACTGCATTTTTGGTTAGCCTCTTCTTCGATTTCATCAAGTTTGAGAAGTGCTTATCGCAGGCGAATATATGTTCCGGAAACCAGCCTTTCAATCCAAGCATTTCAAACCATTTCTGACGGCTAAATTTAAAAAAAACAAGTCTTAGAACAAAAAAGATAAAAACTTAAAAACAAAAAACACAAACAATCAATACGGTTCTACATGCAACAATGTTTTGTGTGTATTGTATGTTTTGTGTACTGTATTTTAAGCCCGCTTTTTCTTTTTCCATTTAAGTACCTGTAAAATGTTCTTACCTTTCTCACTTGTTCAATTAGAAACATGGGTTTGCGTTCATTTCGTTCAAATAACTCATATTTATTTGACTTTCTTAGCTTAATCTATACAAAAGAGTTTCTTATGTGATTTTAAACCCCACAAAGGGCTTGCTTTGTAAATATATCCACACCTCTACTTCAATAAATACGACAAACAGCACCAACAGGAATTTGACTTATGCAGAAGTCAGAAGATGTTTTATTATCTTCCTACGACAAGCGTAAACATAGATCATAAATCTACTTATTAGAATAATCAAACACATTTCAGAGTTGGCTCCATCAGCAATCCATGAGCAAATCCAAATGGTAATAGTGTTGCAAAGAAGCGAATAAAACAATTAACATATAATTTTTTGTGGCAAAACGGAACAGCTGCTTAAGTCGACATTTGTTATTTTTATACATGTATGAATTCTTTTCCGAAAACCTTTTTCCATTACAACGAGACACCATGGTTTACATGCGTCCTTTAAAGTGGAAATTAATGGTATAAATTTGAGATTGAGTCAACTTAAGCAGTAATAATTGCCGCAGAAATAGTACAGCTCTTCTGATTAGGAAGTCTGATGCTTTCATTTCTTTTTATCTTACCGGGCCGTATCAGTTCCTGAAAGGGGAACGCATGCAAAGCGGTTGAAGGACTGCAACCCATTACGCATACTTTACGTGGCATCTTAACTTTTTTATTTTATTCTTCGTATTCAAGCACAAAATATCTTTTATCTATTTACGAATCGTTTTTTGTTTTGTTTTGTAAATATGTTTTTAGTGTTAAATATCAATGAGTACCCCGCAAATGCTGGTTCTGCAAGTATCTGGTAGTACTGTTAAGGAAAATCATTTAAGATTGTTTACAACACTTATATAATTTAATAATTTCGTCATTTTCGCTCTCTGAGAGAATGCTTCAAAATAGCGGTACCCGAAATGGCGCTATCTTGTTTTCTTGTATCATGGCTCATTATAATTGCAGCCTTGGACATCTTACCAGTTATACACCCTTTGGTTACATACTTCAACCTACATTTCTCATAAGCATTATGCGGATGAACATATAACAGGTAACCAAATTGGCCGAAAGTTTTGTTGCAATTTTTCACTTTGAACGTTAAATATATGTATGCATCAGTGCTGGGAACTTGTGGGAATTTTCCCTTTTTGTGGGAATTTAAGTCAAAAATTTTGATCAAGTGGGAAAAGGAATTTTTTACTTTCGCGTAGTGTTAAATTTGAGAATTGGGATTTTCTACATTTTGTACGATGGTTACTGTTGACACCGCGGAAAAAATATCGATCGACCAATATATCGTTGAAATCAACTGTTTTTTTTAACTAGATTTGTTTTCAAAGAGATATCGATATTAAAAAGTACGTCGGTGTTTTTTTTATTTTTGTTCACAAAATTTTATAAATTTGTAATAAATAATATTTCAAGTTCTTATTCATTTTCCTGTAACAATATGTTCATTTTACAAGTGGGAATTTTTGGGGAATTTTGATGAGAATAAAGGGGAAAAAATGATAATTTTAGGAATTTTTGAGAGAATTCCAGTCAAAAAAAGACCCCAGCACTGGTATGTATGAAATTGAATTTTAAAACTTTAATGTGAAATTTTAATTTAAAAAGTGAAGTATAATTATTATTTTCTATTTTATACTTATATTAAAAATTGCCAAACAAATTACAAAATGAGACTTATTTTTTAACTTTTAAATTAATAAGTCTAAGAGAGTTTCAAAAATCGTCAAAAATAGCGTACGTGAACTTGAATGCTCCATTTTATGTGTTTTGAGCAGGGCGTGCAAACGAAACAAATAAAGTTCGGGTTATGGTTTTGGTTATGAAATGATTATGGTTTCGATTACGGTTTCGTTCTGAAAAAAATTATTTCGGTTTCGGTATCGTTTCGTTCCGGTTACGTTTTTTCAAAGACTTTAAGAATCGCGGGTAAAATTCAAGATATCAATCTCTTGCAAAGCAAACCCTATAATTGTTGAATTTTCGACTGTCGTTGCAGTACATAAAAATTCTTGACCACGAAATATAGACTTCGAACGCACCTTAACCTTTCAGGATTCAGTAACCAATTCAGTACCGTGTCGGGTTCGCTTTATAGGCCATATATATTCACAGCACAAAACTTAAGGCGTTGTCAATACGCATTTACACGTTAAGACATTTCAATATTCTAGAGTCAGACTCACGAACAAATGTTTTGAGAAAATTAAGTAAGTAGAGAAAGACGTAAGAAAATGCTTCTCTTTCTTTCCCATGTATCAAAGAGTATTAATAAATATAAGAGCGGCCAATGTACTCTATCGGCTCTCTTAGCATTTTGAAAATGCTGGCCTCCTTATTACGATACACTTTGTCCCTATGCCATTTCGTCTCACATCACAAAGCGAATGCTGATTGAAAACAAAAATGCGCAACGCGAGTGCGAGAAACGTGCGTAAATGAACATTTAAATTTCGAGTTTTTTATTCAGATTCGGATTCTAGAGCATGCCTGAATAAAGCTACTTTTGAATTTGGGAAAAAATTCAACTATCCGGTTGCCGGATATCCGGCTATCCGGCCTCGCAGCTTGCCGGATATCCGGTATCCGGTATCCGGCAAAATCACTATGCGCGGCATCTCTAATTTTTAGGCCAATTGCAAACAAATCTCTGCAAAGTTCGCTCGTTTGGCCAGGAGAAAGGAATTTGCAAATAACGATAAGCTTTTGGCGACACGAAATAAACACTTAAAGCCATTTTAATTGTTTATCATATCTTTGCCCGCTTGACTGTTTTTTCAAATTAAGTATACAATTACGAACGGTAATTGCAAGCTCAGGCGAAAATGAATTTAAAATTTTATCTAAAACTTCATTTTCAAATTCTTTCTTTTCGCTGATAGCACTTTTTAATGTGGCAATTTCTAATTTCATCTTCTTATTTTCATTTTCAAGTTCACTTAATTTCCTTTTAAGATGAGCTATTTGCAAGTTCTTCTCTGAATTTGGACTCTCTTCCTTATCGACCATATTTACATTTGGATTCAACATTTCTTGATCTTCACCGTCTGAGCAAGTGGGTACGACCAAAACTTCACTACAGTCGAAACAATCTTCATCGTCTTTACCATTTTCATCTTTTTGTGCACCTGTTTCTTTAATTGACTCTGCATCAGGAACTGCATTTTTGGTTAGCCTCTTCTTCGATTTCATCAAGTTTGAGAAGTGCTTATCGCAGGCGAATATATGTTCCGGAAACCAGCCTTTCAATCCAAGCATTTCAAACCATTTCTGACGGCTAAATTTAAAAAAAACAAGTCTTAGAACAAAAAAGATAAAAACTTAAAAACAAAAAACACAAACAATCAATACGGTTCTACATGCAACAATGTTTTGTGTGTATTGTATGTTTTGTGTACTGTATTTTAAGCCCGCTTTTTCTTTTTCCATTTAAGTACCTGTAAAATGTTCTTACCTTTCTCACTTGTTCAATTAGAAACATGGGTTTGCGTTCATTTCGTTCAAATAACTCATATTTATTTGACTTTCTTAGCTTAATCTATACAAAAGAGTTTCTTATGTGATTTTAAACCCCACAAAGGGCTTGCTTTGTAAATATATCCACACCTCTACTTCAATAAATACGACAAACAGCACCAACAGGAATTTGACTTATGCAGAAGTCAGAAGATGTTTTATTATCTTCCTACGACAAGCGTAAACATAGATCATAAATCTACTTATTAGAATAATCAAACACATTTCAGAGTTGGCTCCATCAGCAATCCATGAGCAAATCCAAATGGTAATAGTGTTGCAAAGAAGCGAATAAAACAATTAACATATAATTTTTTGTGGCAAAACGGAACAGCTGCTTAAGTCGACATTTGTTATTTTTATACATGTATGAATTCTTTTCCGAAAACCTTTTTCCATTACAACGAGACACCATGGTTTACATGCGTCCTTTAAAGTGGAAATTAATGGTATAAATTTGAGATTGAGTCAACTTAAGCAGTAATAATTGCCGCAGAAATAGTACAGCTCTTCTGATTAGGAAGTCTGATGCTTTCATTTCTTTTTATCTTACCGGGCCGTATCAGTTCCTGAAAGGGGGAACGCATGCAAAGCGGTTGAAGGACTGCAACCCATTACGCATACTTTACGTGGCATCTTAACTTTTTTATTTTATTCTTCGTATTCAAGCACAAAATATCTTTTATCTATTTACGAATCGTTTTTTGTTTTGTTTTGTAAATATGTTTTTAGTGTTAAATATCAATGAGTACCCCGCAAATGCTGGTTCTGCAAGTATCTGGTAGTACTGTTAAGGAAAATCATTTAAGATTGTTTACAACACTTATATAATTTAATAATTTCGTCATTTTCGCTCTCTGAGAGAATGCTTCAAAATAGCGGTACCCGAAATGGCGCTATCTTGTTTTCTTGTATCATGGCTCATTATAATTGCAGCCTTGGACATCTTACCAGTTATACACCCTTTGGTTACATACTTCAACCTACATTTCTCATAAGCATTATGCGGATGAACATATAACAGGTAACCAAATTGGCCGAAAGTTTTGTTGCAATTTTTCACTTTGAACGTTAAATATATGTATGCATCAGTGCTGGGAACTTGTGGGAATTTTCCCTTTTTGTGGGAATTTAAGTCAAAAATTTTGATCAAGTGGGAAAAGGAATTTTTTACTTTCGCGTAGTGTTAAATTTGAGAATTGGGATTTTCTACATTTTGTACGATGGTTACTGTTGACACCGCGGAAAAAATATCGATCGACCAATATATCGTTGAAATCAACTGTTTTTTTTAACTAGATTTGTTTTCAAAGAGATATCGATATTAAAAAGTACGTCGGTGTTTTTTTTATTTTTGTTCACAAAATTTTATAAATTTGTAATAAATAATATTTCAAGTTCTTATTCATTTTCCTGTAACAATATGTTCATTTTACAAGTGGGAATTTTTGGGGAATTTTGATGAGAATAAAGGGGAAAAAATGATAATTTTAGGAATTTTTGAGAGAATTCCAGTCAAAAAAAGACCCCAGCACTGGTATGTATGAAATTGAATTTTAAAACTTTAATGTGAAATTTTAATTTAAAAAGTGAAGTATAATTATTATTTTCTATTTTTATACTTATATTAAAAATTGCCAAACAAATTACAAAATGAGACTTATTTTTTAACTTTTAAATTAATAAGTCTAAGAGAGTTTCAAAAATCGTCAAAAATAGCGTACGTGAACTTGAATGCTCCATTTTATGTGTTTTGAGCAGGGCGTGCAAACGAAACAAATAAAGTTCGGGTTATGGTTTTGGTTATGAAATGATTATGGTTTCGATTACGGTTTCGTTCTGAAAAAAATTATTTCGGTTTCGGTATCGTTTCGTTCCGGTTACGTTTTTTCAAAGACTTTAAGAATCGCGGGTAAAATTCAAGATATCAATCTCTTGCAAAGCAAACCCTATAATTGTTGAATTTTCGACTGTCGTTGCAGTACATAAAAATTCTTGACCACGAAATATAGACTTCGAACGCACCTTAACCTTTCAGGATTCAGTAACCAATTCAGTACCGTGTCGGGTTCGCTTTATAGGCCATATATATTCACAGCACAAAACTTAAGGCGTTGTCAATACGCATTTACACGTTAAGACATTTCAATATTCTAGAGTCAGACTCACGAACAAATGTTTTGAGAAAATTAAGTAAGTAGAGAAAGACGTAAGAAAATGCTTCTCTTTCTTTCCCATGTATCAAAGAGTATTAATAAATATAAGAGCGGCCAATGTACTCTATCGGCTCTCTTAGCATTTTGAAAATGCTGGCCTCCTTATTACGATACACTTTGTCCCTATGCCATTTCGTCTCACATCACAAAGCGAATGCTGATTGAAAACAAAAATGCGCAACGCGAGTGCGAGAAACGTGCGTAAATGAACATTTAATGAATGAATTGTGCGTTTGCTTATGCGCAGAGAAAAAAGGGATGGAAATTTTTTTATGCTTGTGCGCATGCAAAAGCTCCTTGACGATACGAAGAAAAAATAGCCGAACACAGTGTGCAATATTTGACTATTTCAAATCTTACTTCAGACAAGTTCTATTTTACTTAATATTGATATAATTTTTATAGTAAAATAAAAATTGAAATGTTTTCAATTTGTTTCTAGACATTAAGAAAGCTATTTTGCTGAATTTTATATTCATAATTTATAGTTCATGAAAATTTTTTCATAAACTGAAAGGAAGAGAATCGATATTTGCACACTGTATCATTCTTTTGAAATTTTTTTTAGTAGCATTGATTGAAATTAGCAAAATTCGTTCAAGGAAGGACGGTGGAAGGGAAAAGAAGTTCTATATGTATGAGCATAAGAATGCTTGTATGTATTTAAAATGGAATGATTCAGCCTGTTTACATTCGATGGTGCAAATACGATGTCCGTTGAAGACCCATAAAAAAGTTTTTTGAAAATTTCAACTTTGCTATTGACTTCAACAATTTTTTCTCTTACATTTAATTTTAATATTTTGGTAATATTCACAAAAATCCTTAAATTTATTGAACAAATTTCAATATAAAGGCAAATCAAAAAGTCTTGTAAAACTCATTTTTAATTTAGCCCCGCCTAAAGGGAGTATTTTTACAGCTGAAAATACCAATTTCAGCAGAGAATAAATTTAAAAGAGATTTTAGAAGACGTTGTAGATTATATAATTTTTAATATCAAAAGTAAAATTACATTAGCATCAGAAAAACATCAGAAAAAAGATTTTTTTCGATTGCTAAAAATTAACATTTCGTAATAGAAATGTTTGGATCCTAAGCCCGAAAAAATATTTAAGTAAATAAAATTAAAATATAAAAAGGGTCGAATTAAAACTAAAAACACTAGCACATAATGTTACAAAAGGTAATCGAAGCGACCAGGCTTCGACTTTTTCGCATTTAGCGCCGCGCAAGTCACCCTACAGAACCATACGGTAGTGACTTTCCATTGGTCACGTAGAAACAGGAAAACAACATAAGCGAGCGAGTCGAAAAACGATTTTTGAATTTGTCAGCGGCTGAAATTTGCAAAGGCACACAACAGCCAAATACAAACGTACGTATGTACATTGGCGCACACACAAACTCATATATGCGCATAAGTAAGACACGCAATCGAAAGAATAACAGCACAGCGCCGAAAAACTATAAGACATGAAAACCGTTTCTCAATGCGTAAAGGCGAGAAGTCAGATTTTCGTTTTTGTTTTGATCCTTTCTATCAATTCCTACATTTCGAGTGTCTTTCTTTCCTCGATTTCATGCTTTGTGAGCGTTTCAGTTTTCAAAGCATACTGTATCGTAATGCGGAGGCCAGCATCGAGAATGAGTGAAAAATGGGATTTGCCATAGAGTACGTTGGCTGCTCTTATGTATATTAATACTCTTTGATATACATAAGAGCAGCCAACGTACTCTATGGCAAATCCCATTTTTCACTCATTCTCGATGCTGGCCTCCGCATTACGATACAGTATGCTTTGAAAACTGAAACGCTCACAAAGCATGAAAATCGAGGAAAGAAAGACACTCGAAATGTAGGAATTGATAGAAAGGATCAAAACAAAAACGAAAATCTGACTTCTCGCCTTTACGCATTGAGAAACGGTTTTCATGTCTTATAGTTTTTCGGCGCTGTGCTGTTATTCTTTCGATTGCGTGCCTTACTTATGCGCATATATGAGTTTGTGTGTGCGCCAATGTACATACGTACGTTTGTATTTGGCTGTTGTGTGCCTTTGCAAATTTCAGCCGCTGACAAATTCAAAAATCGTTTTTTCGACTCGCTCGCTTATGTTGTTTTCCTGTTTCTACGTGACCAATGGAAAGTCACTACCGTATGGTTCTGTAGGGTGACTTGCGCGGCGCTAAATGCGAAAAAGTCGAAGCCTGGTCGCTTCGATTACCTTTTGTAACATTATGTGCTAGTGTTTTTAGTTTTAATTCGACCCTTTTTATATTTTAATTTTATTTACTTAAATATTTTTTCGGGCTTAGGATCCAAACATTTCTATTACGAAATGTTAATTTTTAGCAATCGAAAAAAAATCTTTTTTCTGATGTTTTTCTGATGCTAATGTAATTTTACTTTTGATATTAAAAATTATATAATCTACAACGTCTTCTAAAATCTCTTTTAAATTTATTCTCTGCTGAAATTGGTATTTTCAGCTGTAAAAATACTCCCTTTAGGCGGGGCTAAATTAAAAATGAGTTTTACAAGACTTTTTGATTTGCCTTTATATTGAAATTTGTTCAATAAATTTAAGGATTTTTGTGAATATTACCAAAATATTAAAATTAAATGTAAGAGAAAAAATTGTTGAAGTCAATAGCAAAGTTGAAATTTTCAAAAAACTTTTTTATGGGTCTTCAACGGACATCGTATTTGCACCATCGAATGTAAACAGGCTGAATCATTCCATTTTAAATACATACAAGCATTCTTATGCTCATACATATAGAACTTCTTTTCCCTTCCACCGTCCTTCCTTGAACGAATTTTGCTAATTTCAATCAATGCTACTAAAAAAAATTTCAAAAGAATGATACAGTGTGCAAATATCGATTCTCTTCCTTTCAGTTTATGAAAAAATTTTCATGAACTATAAATTATGAATATAAAATTCAGCAAAATAGCTTTCTTAATGTCTAGAAACAAATTGAAAACATTTCAATTTTTATTTTACTATAAAAATTATATCAATATTAAGTAAAATAGAACTTGTCTGAAGTAAGATTTGAAATAGTCAAATATTGCACACTGTGTTCGGCTATTTTTTCTTCGTATCGTCAAGGAGCTTTTGCATGCGCACAAGCATAAAAAAATTTCCATCCCTTTTTTCTCTGCGCATAAGCAAACGCACAATTCATTCATTAAATGTTCATTTACGCACGTTTCTCGCACTCGCGTTGCGCATTTTTGTTTTCAATCAGCATTCGCTTTGTGATGTGAGACGAAATGGCATAGGGACAAAGTGTATCGTAATAAGGAGGCCAGCATTTTCAAAATGCTAAGAGAGCCGATAGAGTACATTGGCCGCTCTTATATTTATTAATACTCTTTGTGTATATTAATACTCTTTGCATGTATTCAAATGGGACAATTTCGAAACATGTTTCACAAATCTGACCCGGCATACAGTGAAAACAATTTTCGCCAGCAAGGGACGCACGGGGAGGGAGAAAAGCACTTGTATGACACATCCCCTCGCGCCTGGCCTACAAAAAATGTGTTTCATTATCGATATGTCTTAACGAGTAAATGCGTACAAACCTTATTTATTATGTTTGTGCCGAAAATCTAAAAGCTTCAAAAAGGTGCATCTTTGGTTGAAGTTAGGACATGGTGTAAGATGTGGCTATTTTTTATAATCGGCATTTACAATGTTTACACGACCCGCTAGATACGTGTTCACTCGACACACTTAAGTCTATCTCTGTTTCTAGTCTCTGTTTGCCCACACGATTTTTACTGGTGGCAAAAAATGAGAGATAGTCTTAAATGTGTCGAGTAAATGCGTATCAAGTGGTCATGTAAACATAGTATGTAATTGATTAAGAGTCACATAAACATTGACTGAATGAGTCAGTTGTTTTAGTAAAAAAAGCATATGTCGTCGCATCTCTTCAACAACCACGTAAGCGCCAATTTGTCGAAAATTACATTTTTGGTTTTTATGGTAAAAAAAAAACGTTTGCAATGAGGTGGCAGTCTCATCTTGACTACTTTGTATGAAAAAAAAGAAATTAAAGCCCATTCAAAAACCTCGTAAGTGCCATACAAAATAAAATTGTCATGACTAACCTTAATTTTCGGCTCATAACTGTACACTCTTATGTATGGCATGAAGCTGAAGGGGCTATGGACTCTAATATATTTGTCTCGTGTATTTTGGATTTTTTTGAAAAATATGTAAATATATTTTTTGCCAACAGTCTTATATAGTGATGGTTGTGCCGCCCAAAATAGAAACACTACATTGTCTAATACCTTACAGTTGATTGCGTTAAGGAATCGCCTGGAAATCACTCAAAAATATTTGTGCGTGGGCCATACGCAAATGGAATGCGATTCGGTCCATTCGCTAATTGAAAGGAAAAAAAAAAATAAAGAGCTTTTTACTCCAACAGATTTTGTTAATATAGTAGCAAACGCTAGATTTCATCCGACACCTTATAAGGTGCATTATATTGAACATGCATTTTTCAAAGATTTTAAAACAATCCAATTTTATAAATCCATAAGACCTGGAATAAAAGCGGGTGATCCGCAGGTGGTTGACATAAAATGTTTAAAGTATAATGAACATGGTATGTTTTACAAATTAAATTTTCGAAATGATTTTGTTTTGTCTCCACATAAAAGAAATTATGTTGATCTCAACACAACTTTGTCTCCACTTTACAAAACATCCATTGGCATTACAAAGCAAAAATATAATGATTTGATGAGCTTAAAAAAAGTAATGCCGGTTCATTGTTGGGGGTTTTTTGAAACACTTACAATAAGTAATAAAAACTAAGATGTTAGTCATGTTTAAGCTTAATTTTTTACAAAGAATAAATAAATATTAATTTTAACATTGTTTTTTTTAATTTGGAAAAAACCTCGTAACCGACAAAATTCTGAAATTGTTATTTGCGGAAAAAACACGTAAGCGACAAATTTGGCCAGAGTTACTTGTATATACAAAATAATTTCAAAACAAAGTTTTGTACCCTTAATAAAGTCGCAACGCTATGTTTTGGAATAACAAAGTCGATTATAAAGCACAGATTAACAAAACTATTCAGTTTTTTTCGTTTTCTGAAAAACTAGGTTCTGGCGCTTACGTGGTTGTTGAAGAGATGCGACGATGTGCCGACACCGACACACGCAAACGGGTAACTGATCAGTCAGACTGAATGTTTATGTGGCACATTAATGAGCGACCATGATATTAATATATGAAATTTTCGGGACGATGTTGGAAATTGTTTCAGAAACCGTTTCGACCCGGTTTCGGTGTTTCGGTTCGGGAACCGGTTTCCAAAAAAAAAACAAAATATCGGTTTCGGTTTTATTTCGGTTAGGAAAATAAACCGGTTAAAATCGGTTACGGTTGCGGGGTCGGTTCTGGTTGCACGCCCTGGTTTTGAGTGTTTTCTTATGACGTTATCACGTAAAACTATAGTCCGTAAATTGACTTTACAGACACAAATTTTTTTTTAAAACGGCTATGAATTTGATTGTACATAGAATTTAGTATTTTTGCTGAAACAGTGTCATCAAAAAGTTATGTGGACAGGGTAGGACTAAAAAAAATATCTATTTCTCTTTGACATTGAGTTTCCTTGATTAGTTTTATGTTTTTCAAGCTTTTCATATCGTTTTATGAGTTTGGTAGATATTTTATAAGTAATGTCCCAGCCGGAAATTTCACTACTTCTGCAGTACTTCCGAAGTGGTGAAAATTCATACTGCGACTACTCGCATTACTTACCCTTATTTCTAATGAAATTTGTTAGGAGATGGCCGCTATTTTCAGTACTTCTAAATTCATGTGATATTTATTGGGTAAAGGAGTTTATGGCCCTAAATCGCATGAAAGCTTCATTTGAGAAAAGACAACATGCTGTCTGGCTGAAATGGATCCAACGTGCATGATTATTTCATTTGAAATAGAGTATATGATGCTAATACGAATGAAAATTTCATTTATAATAAGTAAACGGTACTGGGATCTGGGAGGGAAAGAAGCATAAATATTTTTTTATTCTTAAATTTTTAAATTTTGTATTTCCATTTCGGTTGAAAGCACTTCATTGAATATGTTATAATATAACGGTAGCTCATAACATAAAACGTTACTGATTCTATCACAATTGCTTAGTTTTAAATGCACTTCAATGCAAAGCAGAAGTGAATTAAACTTGCTCAAAAAATGTGTTAATCATAGCAGACATCTTGAAAATATGCAAATCACTGCTTTCTTGTAACGAGCTCTTGGTTCCATGAAGATTTCACTAGAAAATCATTCGAAACAGCACCAATTGGTTTCTTTACAAATGAATTCTTCAATACTTCTGCATCGATAATTTTGTCATGCATGCGATAAAATCCGGCTGGGGTTCTCGAAAATCTCCCAAAATTAAAAATAAAAGCGGCAAGGTATTTCACCAGAGCAGAGCTAAATATTTCGCTGCCATAACATGTTTCTCTTTTACTCTTGCTCCTTGATGCCCGCGGAGCAAGCTTCGGAGCATTGTAAGTAAATGCTTGTGTGCATGTTATAGTCAAACCCCGAAGCTCCGCCAATCCTAGGTTTGTCTAGTCAAACCTCAGGTTTGACTAGAAGTCTTAGTCAAAGCCCGAAACAATATCTTCATTCTACCTTTGACTAACGAATTTTGGTCAATCCTAGGATAGACTAATTTGGCCAGTCAAACGCCGAAACTCAATTTTATGAATTCGGAGTTTGACCAGTCAAACCTAAATTAGGTATGAAAATGTGTTAGCTTATATGATAGGTATAATAATATCATATTTTTTAGATTTAATGCTTAACGTTTCAATCAGGGACCGTAATAATTATGACTTTTAGTTTAAAAATCAAAAATGAAATATAAAAATAAATCTTATTATTGATTTTTATTTTAAAAAATCGAAATAAAAATCATTTTGCTATAGCGCTGCTCATTACTCATTTTCTTCATAATGATTTTTTTGGTTGAAAATCAATGCCATAAGGCTACAGTTCTGCTAGAAATGCCTGCGGAAATTCCTAGGCTATTTCGCAAAGGAAAAAAAAGTATCATGAAATTTGTACAGACAACCCTGACGTGAACGGCTCATTTTAATTGAATTAAAAATGGAAAATTAGATTTCATATTATATCAAAGTTGTGTTTATTGGAGTAGTGGGCTTTTCCGAGAGTTGTTCTAAGTCTGCAAAGCTAATTTCTAAAACAATTGATTTCGTTTGAAGCAAATACGTTGCATATGTTTTCCCGCCTTCAAAATATACCCAAGTGGAATTTACCTCACTCATGAAAATATTCATCACGGAATTTTTTGTGAAATTTTTATTCACAAATATGATAATTGGTGTCTTTCCAATGAATCTATTAGCATAAATATATACGAGATCAAACAAATTTCCATTGAATATGAGATGTTTACTTCATTTCTCAATGCATTTCCTGTGACGTTGTCCTGTAAAACAACGCATCCAATCGCCGGACTGTTTTAGCAGCCATGTCCCAACAAAATCCCACAAGAATAACGCGTTGTAAGGGGAGTTGTGGCATAAAAATCATCACTACCTCGTCATTAATGATTCACTAGTAGCATTTCCTGCTGGCATATGCCAATTTAAGCGCGAAACAATAGAAGTTGAATTATTTCTCTTCCAAAAGCCTGGGTTGTGATATGCACTGTTTACGTAAAAACGTACTACAATAATATGATAGTTTTTACCTGAACTGCGGCCAGCTGCTCAGAAATGCTTCGTTCATTTTTTGTCAGGAATTTTCTGACTTTTTTATGAAGTTTTTATTTCTGGCAGAACTGCATCCCTAGCTTATAGCTATAATTATTAATTTTGCTCCCTGGTGTCATGAGTTCAGAGCACATCCAAAATAAGACACGCACATTTCCTACTTAAGCGGCCCGCACATAGCGCATCATGCAGCGCTGCTGATTACCAAATGGATTAGATTTTTCGTCGTTTCAGCGCTGCAAATTCTAGTCAGCGCTGCACGTTTGCGCGCAAAATAGCGCTACATTCATTTTAAACCAAATTTCACAGCGGCCGGTCGTCATGGCGGAGAGAGAAGAAAAGGTGTTTATTATCGAATTAATTGAATTTTACCATAATTTACCGGCGTTGTGGGATATTTTTTGTTTGTTTAAAAACTGCATATATTCTTCCTGTATGTATTTTGCAAATTGAGTCGAATTTTTGGCATACGCAGTTTGCAAGCGACACGAAATAGCTTCCTTCTCTATCAGTATTTCCTTGCATTCGCTCATTAAAAACCGATGAACATGGAAAATTATTTCGTGCCCTTCTTAGCAAAAAATGGTTCAGGTATTAAAACGCAAGTACTCCCTATACCCGTTCGAGGGACTAATAAATTTCTTTAGCAAATATGAGTTAAATAAATTGATGCTGCGTGTCCTCTTACCTCTCTAAGCCACTAATTGCTTAGCCTAAGTTGCAACCCTTTGTGTAAAATATTCACCACAACCTCTGGCTGGGTGACGCTCATGTTTAAGTTAAGTCAGTCATTCAATTATCGCGTAACGACGCACATCTTCGCTTATCATTAATAAAGAAAATTTTACAAAATAATACAGTCCACTTCGTCTCAACATAATTTTTGGTCCTTCGAGCCGGATCCAAGGATCTTTACGGGAACTCCTCATCTTCGCTAGCGTGGGCCCGTAATAACGATTCCCTGCTCCATCGGCTCCAGTTGCTCGAATCGCAGATCGCGAGCCACCGGTAAGGGATCTCAAGACTACATAAGGGAAGCTTAAGGAATAAATTACAAAACTGGTCAATTTATTAATTGAATGACTCTGGTTATCATTACAACCACGTGCATAATTGCATCATCAATCCAGGTATATGCAATTTCTATTCGTTGACCTGGATGCATGTGGTGAGCTTGTAAGTTAAATGCAACTCTGGTAACATTCTTTGGATAGCCTTCGACTCCTAATGTACAAGCGACTCACCAGTATTGCAATCATCGTTTCTAGTTCTGAATGGTACTCAGTGAACGCAAGTCGAATGCGACTCTGTGTTGATCTACATGTTTATTGGAAAGACCTCGGCTCCTAATTGTTCTTATTGCTTGTGCAATCACATTGCATCATTGCAAGTGACGTAGTAAATTCTATCTCACAGAATTTGCAATTATATGCAACTCTGAACGTATTTGTAAATTGATACGAGCCCAATAAACACAACGATATCGTAACGATATCGAGGCAATATCGTTTTCTCTTAAAAATGTTTCGCGACGATAATTCGAGACGATATCGAGACGATTTCGATATCGTGAGAGAGTCACTTATCATTAGCGAATCGAGATTTTCATCGTTCTCGAATCGTTAACGAGCCTTAACTCGAATCGCTAGCGAATCGAGATTTTCATCGTTCTCGAATCGTTAACGAGCCTTAACTCGAATCGCTAGCGAATCGAGATTTTCATCGCTCTCGAATCCTTAACGGACGATTAGCAAAAAAATCATTAATTTTTATATTTAATGTAAAATTCAAATAACAGTCTTATTATAATACTATTTTCGGTAAAAAAAAAAAAAAAAAAAAACGGTTCTATTGCTGGTAACCACGCTTTTGAATCCACTGCCTGTGGGATTTGAACACCGAACCTCTTGATATCTAGTCATGTTTCTAGTCTGCTTACCCATTACGCCGTCTTCGCCGAATTGAAATGAATGACTTTTTTTCGTTTATAAGTTTAGCTTGATTCTATATTTACCTCGAATGCCTTCCGATTTGGAAACAAATTAACAAAAACTACCTTCGAGAATTAAAGTTTCGTACCGTGATTTTGGCCTCGCGAAGATATCGAGACGAGTCCGCGAAAATCAAATTTCTCGATATCGTTATTTTGGCCTCGCGAAGATATCGAGACGAATTCGAGAAAAATCAAAATCTCGATATTGTGATTTTGGCCTCGCGAAGATATCGAGACGAGTTCGCGAAAATCCAAATTCTCGATATCGAGATTCTGGACTCGCGAAGATATCGAGACGAGTTCGCGAAAATCAAATTTCTCGATATCGTGATTTTGGACTCGCGAAGATATCGAGACGAAACATTTTTAGCCCAATAAATACAAAAACGAAGATTATATCGCCACAAATTCGTTACGAATTTGAGAAAAACGAAATCCTAGAAAGTAGTTTAGTGAACTCGTTTTGAACTCGAAACACATAAGGGAAAAGAAGAAATATTAGAAGGACCTAATAAACACAAAAACGATAACGAGTTCGATTCGAATTCGTTTAATGCGATTCACGCTCTACGAATTCGATTCGAACACGTTATCGTTTTTGTGTTTATTAGGTCCTTCTAATTTTTCTTCTTTTCCCTTATGTGTTTCGAGTTCAAAACGAGTTCACTAAACTACTTTCTAGGATTTCGTTTTTCTCAAATTCGTAACGAATTTGTGGCGATATAATCTTCGTTTTTGTATTTATTGGGCTAAAAATGTTTCGTCTCGATATCTTCGCGAGTCCAAAATCACGATATCGAGAAATTTGATTTTCGCGAACTCGTCTCGATATCTTCGCGAGTCCAGAATCTCGATATCGAGAATTTGGATTTTCGCGAACTCGTCTCGATATCTTCGCGAGTCCAGAATCTCGATATCGAGAAATTTGATTTTCGCGAACTCGTCTCGATATCTTCGCGAGTCCAGAATCTCGATATCGAGAAATTCAATTTTCTCGAATTCGTCTCGATATCGTCGCGAGTGAAAAATCGCGATATCGAGAAATTTAGTTTTCTCGAATTCGTCTCGATATCGTTACGATATCATCCTCGTTTTTGTGTTTATTGGGAGGCAAATTAAACAGCTGTTCTGCTTGAACAGTGTATCGTGCTATTTCAGCACATATTTAACTGAAATACACACCGGAAATGGCGGCCATAAAAATCCGAGATTCGGCGAAAAACGCTATCCGACGTTACATGCTTTCAAGTGAAGAGGAAACGCTTGACAAGGAACGCGCTGAAACCCTTCTCCATTTGATGCACGAGCAGTGGGAGCGCTTTAAGGAAGCGCAACAACAGCTTGAAGTAACCACCGGCGCAGAGGGTCAGCACGTGTTAGAAGAGGAACGATCTCAAGCGGGGGATTGGTTCGTTCTGGGAGAATCAAATTTGAAACGAGTCGTTCGCAGCTTCGCCACCGAGTTTCCATCTCCGAAATCTTCAACAGCCGCGGACGTTCGACTACCCAAGATGGATCTTCCTACATTTCACGGTAAGCCTACTGATTTGATTGCTTTCCGCGATACCTACCTTGCACTAATTCACAACAATGAGGCCTTATCGGGCGCGCAAAAAATGCACTACCTTCGAGTCTGCTGTAAGGGAGATGCATTAAAGGTTATCAGTCAGTTTCAAATCACTGACGGCAATTATTCGGAAGCTTGGGCAATGATGGAAAACAGGTTTCACGTCGAAAGGATTCTCGTCGACCATCATTTAACTGCAATGACTTCAATAAAAAAGGTGACGTTTGATTCAGCTAGCGCTATAAGGAGCGTAATGGACAGTTTGTCTCACCACCTCCATGCACTTCGCGTTTTGGGCAGACCGGTAGAATTTTGGGACGATTGGCTGAATCATTTAGTGCTCTCAAAATTGGCCTACGAAACCCGTAAACACTGGGAGCTGTCCATTCACCACGAGCAATCCACATCATTTGAGGAACTGCGTAACTTTCTCCTGGCCCGCTGTCGTTCATTGGAATCCCTAGGCATCGTAAAGGGAACCAACGAGAAATCGGCCGCCAACGTTTTACACGTCTCAGAGGCACACACTGGCGCGGAGAATAAAAAGAAGCCGAGTAAGCCGTATCGTTGTTTACATTGCCAAAATGACCACAAAACCATGAATTGTCTACCTTTTAAACAACTTTCTTGCTTCCACAGGCGTCTTGTAATAAAGGAAAAGGGTGCCTGCTTTAATTGTTTAAGCGCAGGTCACAGGCGGGACAAGTGTGCCAGCACCCAGTCATGCAAAATCTGTAATCGACGTCACCATACTCTCCTGCATCCATCTTTGTCGGCATCGCAATCGCTAACTTCGATCGAATCCGTTGCGTCATCGGCGGATGTCCCAGATGAAACGGCGGGTATCGCCGAACCTGAAGTCGTAACACAAGCACTGGCATCTTCCGCATCGACGGTTAAACCTATTCTTCTAGCAACTGCGCAAGCGCGCTCAAAGGATAGCTCGGGGCGATGGCAGCCTATTCGGACTCTATTGGACAACGGGTCTCAAGTGTCGCTCGTCTCCGAGAACTGCATTCAGCGCTTGGGCCTCCCAAGAAGGCATTCTTCGATTATAGTTACTGGAGTCGGAACTGCAGGCGGTGGCCTGGTCCGCGGGGAGAGCGCAATTACGATTTCGCCATTAAAAACGGATTGCTCGCACACTATTCGTGTTTTGATTCTTCCGAAAATTACAAGCAATCTTCCTGCTAGTGATTTCAATCATCCCCTTTGGACGCACGTCGAGGATTTGGAACTTGCTGACCCACAATTTGCAGTTTCGGCTCCGATTGATGTGCTCGTGGGCATGGATGAAATGGAGAGGTTCGTTAAGCCCAACATGCGGATGGGTACACTGAACAGCCCCATGGCGCAGCAGACAATATTTGGTTGGGTCTTGTCTGGACGCGTTACCGAATCGACGCCAGCGTCTTTATGCGTATCCGCTCTACATTGCGACTCTCACTTAACTGCAGTCATAGCTAAGCTCTGGGAGCTTGAAAATTTCGACGTTAAACGGCATTTAACCATCGAGGAAGAGGCCTGTGAGAAACATTTTGCGGAGACGCATCGCCGAGGACCGGATGGACGGTTTATTGTCGAACTACCGTTCAAGGATTCCGTCATTTTGGGCGAGTCGAAGTGGCAAGCGGAGCAGAACTTCCTGAGAATGGAGAAGCGACTACATAGGAATGCTGATATACATAGGCAATACACTGAATTTATGCAGGAGCTGCTTGATATGAACCACATGGAGAACGCATCAGAATCAAACAGTTCCGTGTATTACATGCCACATCATTACGTCCTCAAACAAGGAAGCCTCACTACCAAATTGCGAATAGTCTTCAACGCATCGATGAAGACGTCAAACCAAAATTCTTTGAACGACGCCTTGCTGGTGGGACCGCAGTTACAACAGGATTTGTTTTCTATCCTCGTCCGTTTCCGCTCACATCGCTACGTAATGAGTGCAGACGTGGAGAAAATGTACCGGCAGGTGCTGGTCAAGGACGAACATTGCGACTATCAGAGAGTTTTGTGGCGATCCGATCCTTGTGAAGAAATCAAGTCTTACCGTTTGCTTCGCGTAACGTATGGGGTGGCCTCTGCATCCTTTCTTGCCATAAAGGCATTGCAAGAGACCGCTTTGCAATCTTCAAAGGCCGACGAATTGACGCGCAACGTGCTCTTACGAGACGTCTATGTGGATGACGTTTTGACAGGCGCTTCATCAGAACAGGAACTTCTATGCTTGCAGCAAAAAATATCTAATGTTCTGGATGAAGGAGGCTTTCGTTTAAGGAAATGGGCTTCAAATTGTAGAAATTTTATGAACGAAATGTCGCGAGTCACAACTGAAGTGGAGCATTTCCTCACCAAAGAAGAAGAGATCCACACGCTTGGGTTAAGATGGAATATTCAAAGTGATTTCCTATGCTACTCAGTTTCTCTTAAGGAGCTCGTGGAGCCATTTACAAAGCGGAGGTTCCTATCTGACGCTAGTTCGCTTTTTGATCCGTTGGGGCTGCTCAGTCCTTGTACCGTGCGAGCCAAGCTGTGGTTCCAGGAATTGTGGCATCCCTTGGTAAACTGGGATGATCCGGTACCATCGGACATCGCGAACAAATGGGTTGCTCACCGGAATGATTTGGTCGCCCTTGCCGCATTAAAATGCCCTCGTTGGACGGAATTGGATATGCATGAGGCCGCCCTTGAACTACATGTTTTTGCCGATGCGTCGGAGAAGGCTTATGCAGCCGCCGTATACGCGCGTTGTATTCGTGGTAACGTCGTTTCGGTTCATCTGTTAGCCGCCAAAACAAAGGTTGCTCCTTTAAAGCCCGTGACGTTGCCACGCCTGGAGCTGTGCGCCGCGCATTTGGCGGCGAAATTAATGGAACATGTAAGCTTCGCTTTAAATGGCTGGACCTACGCTAAGTTTGCCTGGACTGACTCCATGGTCACATTGGCGTGGCTCCAAAACCATCCCAGCCGTTGGGTAACATTCGTCGCTAACCGTGTTGCAGCGATTCATGAGGTCCTCCCATCGGAAATTTGGTGCCATGTTCCTTCGGAGAGTAATCCAGCCGATTGCGCTTCCAGAGGCTGTTCGGCATCGGAGCTTCTCGCCAATAATCTTTGGTGGCAAGGCCCTAAGTTCTTAACTAACAATTCGAATAGTTGGCAGGTAGTGCCTCCTAAAGCAAATACAGAGCTCGAACTTCGTAAAGTGCGGCAAGCAGTTCTCATTACTGAAGCTGAGGAAATCTGGGACCTCTTGTCACGCTATTCTTCATTTTTCAAACTAAAACGGATTATTGCGCTCACGAGGAGATTCATCGCAAATCTTCGTTCCCGAATCACAGCAACGTCCATGAACGTGGGCCCTATTGGAACCAAGGAAATCAAGGAAGCTGAGACATGTCTGCTGCGTTACGTGCAGCAGTTTTATTATGAGAAGGAGATTCGGGCTTGTAGAAATGGTGAATCTGTGCCGGGCAATAGCTCCTTATGTAGGCTGCTTCCATTTTTTGACGAGTTTGGATTGCTCCGTGTGGGTGGACGACTACATAAGATGAATATTGACGTGGATGTCAAACATCCGATCATATTGCCGAAAAACTCACCTATCAACAAACTTATTATAGCCGATGTACACGTGATGACACTCCACGGAGGCCCGCAAACGATGCAAGCGCTAATACAGAGGCGTTTTTGGATAGTAGGATTGAGAAATCTAGTACGGATGGAGTACAGGAAATGCGTTAAATGCAAGATTATATCACGTCGCCCATTACAACAACTTATGGGTGCCCTCCCGAGAAGTCGAGTCACATTGGTCAGGTGCTTTCTCGAATCTGCAGTGGACTGTGCTGGGCCAGTCAACTTTAAGTTTTCAGCTGGTAGGGGCGCAAAGGCGGTCAAGGGGTACATATGCTCGTTCATTTGCATGGCCACTGGTGCAATGCATCTCGAGCTGCTATCTGATTTGTCTACGAACGTCTTCCTCCACGCATTCAAGCGGTTTACCAATCGTCGCGGACTTTGTCGCCATATTTTCTCCGATAATGGCACGAACTTCGTCGGTGCAGCTCGCCAAATTCACGATTTATTCAGTAAGGCCGTCCAAGAAGCAGCGAACCAGTCAATTTTCGCCGATCAAAGTGTCGTATGGCATTTCAACCCGCCACACGCGCCCCATATGGGCGGTTTTTGGGAGACCGGAATAAAGAGAGTGAAGTACCATTTAAAACGCGTCTGCGGTTCTGTGCTCCTTACGTACGAAGAATATTACACTTTACTAACGGAAATAGAAGCCTGCGTCAATTCACGCCCTTTGTGTGTATTTGCAGCCGATGCAACCGATCAAGACGTCCTCACACCAGGACATTTTTTAATTGGCGAACCGCTTAGAACGTTGGCTGAGCCAGAAACCGACATCGAAAGGGGCACTCTTCCCAACCGTTGGCGGTTTATCTCGTCCATCCGTCGGCATTTCTGGAGGCGTTGGCGCGATGAATACGCTTTGTCTCTTCAAAGGCGTGCCAAATGGTTGCGACCGACAGCGAATCTAAAGATCAATGATATCGTTGCGATTTTGGGGGAGAGGACGCCGCCATTGAAATGGAAACTAGGTAGAGTAGTCGAATGTGCGGCAGGACAGGATGGCCTAGTGCGAGTGGTGAAACTCCAAACATCAGATGGGGAGATGTTGCGCCCGATACATCGACTATGCTTGCTGCCGACCGAAGCCGATTTACAAAAGGCCTAAGCCAATTGCTTCTTGAATTGTTGATTTAAATTGTTATTTTCTTGCTTTGCTGAATTTGTTATTTTTTCGAATTATTTTTTTTCTTCTTTGAACGCACTGGTTCAAGGCCGGGGGCATGATGCTGCGTGTCCTCTTACCTCTCTAAGCCACTAATTGCTTAGCCTAAGTTGCAACCCTTTGTGTAAAATATTCACCACAACCTCTGGCTGGGTGACGCTCATGTTTAAGTTAAGTCAGTCATTCAATTATCGCGTAACGACGCACATCTTCGCTTATCATTAATAAAGAAAATTTTACAAAATAATACAGTCCACTTCGTCTCAACATAAATAGTTAATAAATAGAATATAAATATATAAGGTCCAATCATATTATAAGATGAATTATCTAGTCTCATGCAGTTTTTAAAGTCATATTAAAAAAAAACATACATATATACTATATGCATCATATAACAAATTTCGATGCGTTAATGCATTCCTTTTCCAGAATTATTTTTTCATTCACATTCCTCCTTTTCGGCACTTAAGCTTCTTATCAGAAACTACAACCGCTGCTAAAGAAAATTTCATCCGCATTTGGAATTGTCGTTTGCAATCCAAACGGGCAAGCGATAAATGAAATAGCAGCGCGCCGTGTGCGGGCAAAGCGCTGCACACGTACACGGGCTTGCAGCGCTGCATGATGCGCTATGTGCGGGTCGCTTTATATTCTTCACTCTTCTACTCTTGTTAAAAATTCCACTGAGCAAAATGTTTCGTTTCCGAAACACACAACGTCGCACAATGGGGTATTTGATGTCGATTAGTGCGATTAATTGAAAAAGTGAAATTGGAGCTATAGTGAAGTGTGCGGTATCGAATGAAAGTGCATTAAATTCTCTATCACTAACTGCAAACATTAGCGCCAAACAAGTTATCCTCTTCTGACGGGACACAGTCGAAGTAGCCGTTTGTTTACATTTTGTGCGCGCCGCGAAAATATAAAGAAATATTTTTTGCGTTTAAGAGCAAAAGTTTTTTATTTTGCTTGAGAAAAAGGACTATATTTAAATGGAGCCCTCTTGTTCAGGTGTTTTGAAAAAAAAAAAAAATTTGTTTTTGACTTCTGAACTAATAATTTTCCTCATAACCTTTAAAATACATGTTTTTCGGCTTATATGTGGACAAATAGTTGTGAATTGAGCGCGATTGAGTAAAAATTTTTTTTGTTTCGTAAACTATGGACTTTTGACATACTTTTTAGAAAAAAAATCTGCGGCAATAGCATATAGCACTATAGGTCTAACTCTTCTTCTTCCTAATCCCTGCAATGTGTTAGAGCTACGCTGCTTCAATATAGGCATAAGGCATGAGGAAAAGAGAAGCATGCTATGGCAGCGAAATATTTAGCTCTGCTGTGGTGAAATGCATTGCCACTTTTATTTTTAATTTTGGGCGATTTTCGAGTACATTACATATAAAATATCTACCAAACTCATAAAATGCCATGAAAAGCTTGGACAACATAAAAATAATCTAGGAAACTCAATATTAAGGAGAAATAGAAATGTTTTTTTTAGTCCTACCCTGTCCACATAACTTTTTGATCACACTATTTCAGCAAAAATACTAAATTCTATGTACAATCTAATTCGTAGCCGTAGTCAAAAATGTATGTCAATTTATTACAAAATGAAAACATTCGTGCACATTAAGCAAAATCATATCGTAAGACATTTAATAAAGTTTCAATTATGAACTTTTCAAGCAATATAAAAAACCGAGCTGACGCCGTGTTTCTTTGATAATTTTCTTGCAAGTGGCATCATAGTGCCACTTTGTGTCTACCCGTATTGTTGTTGGTAGCTTTCTGGTGAATTTCTCGAAAGAGTTGAATTTCCTATTCCTGCTTAAGGTTTTTGTTGGTAGCTTTTTGGTGAATTTCTCGAAAGAGTTGAGTTTCCTATCCCTGCCTAATGGGGAGTTTCTTATTAGCGGCAGAGGCCTTTCGACGTCGACAGTTAGACCTATAGTACTATATGGCAATAGCGCGCACTTTTTTGCTATATAATTTTTTGTATATCAACTCATGCACCAAAAATGCACATATTGAATAAACTCAGTGAACAACAAACGCAAAAAGTAAAACGAAATGCGTGTATATAGAAATATATATATATATATGTAGTTTGTTTTTATATTGTTTTGATATAGTGATGTTGCGAATATTCGCATTCGCATTCGTATTCGCGAATATTCGTATATATTCGAATATCGTATGCATCGTTACCAATCGGACAATTGTCCGAAGAAGCGCAAGAAGCTCTAAATAAAGAATTTAAAAGCTCAAGAGAACATTATTCCCGAAAGTGCAGCAGAGAGAAGACCTTAGGAGATGTATTCAACAGGCTTCTTATTACTTCCGATCCTCTTATATCAAGTAAAAGAAAAATAAAAAAAATAAAAATTAATTTGCTACCAAAAGAAGCACTTGAAGTGCTCGTTATTGATGCCCTCGAATATGAAGATAATGATGAAGATAATGACGAAGATAACGATGATGATAATTATGAAGATATTGATGGTTATTACGATGATGTGAGTGCAGATGAAGACTAATTTGGCGATAGCAAAAAATAGTTTGGAGAGAAACGAAACGAATACTTTTTATATATACCTAGGTACTTGTTTAAAACTGCGTTGAAAAATTTGTGGTTGGTGAATTTTCCCCAAATTTGTAAATTCGGTTTGTGTAGTCTTAAGAAATAAATTTGCTAAATTTTGTTGCTCTGAGCATAAAAATGTTGCAGTTATGGGCAAAAAATTTGTTCATTTGTATGGGGGGTGTGCGTGGCAGCGGGCGGATATAATCAATATTCTCCCTGAACTATACAATCACTTTAGACAACACGTGTGCCAAATTTCAAGTCCCTAGCTCAATCCGTTGAATTAATCGCACAAATCGACATCAAATACCCCACTGTGCGTCGTAGCGTTTGAGACGGCGATACTAGAAAGAAGTTTTCTTATCAGTTTCCTTAGCAGATTCAACCTCAAAGATAATCTCATCATGTTTCCGTTTATCCGCAATATGAAATGAACACTTATCTTTATTCAAATTATTAATTTTCTGCATAAACTTTGCTTTTAATGTTCCAATAACAAATAACATATATTACTATATATGTCACTCAGGACCCGTTTCGGTTTTGGCTCGTTTCACCACGGTCTTGGGTACCCACCGCCATTCTCTTAGGTACTCACCAAAACATGTGTTTTTTGTTTATCATTTTGATTTGCAAAAGGCGGTAAGTAGCTTAAAATTTGTTTGAAGAGAATTTATTCAACTTAACCGAAATTCTTTTATTTTTCAGCCTTGATTTTAAAGATGGACCAAAATGTAATTATATTCCTACGATTTCTGTATGATTTGTTAACGAATAATGGTTTTTAAATAGCAGGCGATTACTAGGAAAAAATGCGTTCGGGGTTGTTGGCCCGTAACATAATTTTTTAAGTTTCCCTTGCCGAATAAGGACGAGGACAGGTGATTTATGTATATGATATATGTGGTTGCACGACTGTGTTATCTTCATGCGCTATTTGTTTATGTGCTTTTTGTTTCTATGTTACGTGTTTTGATGTTTACATGCTTTCCATGCGAAGTGCTTTTACGCACAAAAGTTTCGTGGAAGGAACAAATCAAAAAAGGAAGTATTTGAAGTATAACACAGTGACACATTTTCGAGGTCATCAAATGTTGACAAAGTTTTGACTGCAGATTTTGAAAGTACTTGATAAATGCAAGAAATCCCTATATTTAGTTTTCCTAGTTTTGCTCGTGTTCAAATATAATTCGATTTTGAAAATTGTGTCCGCGACTTAAAATACACAATTTTATGCTTTTTCCAATGGCTTTATCTCGTAAATGGCTTAATATTTTACTTCCCTGTCTTTAACAAAGATTTAGACATGGAGAAAAGAACTGTATTAATACCTGACCCAAAAACCTCTATCTAGTAACTGAAAATAGCAAAAATCTGAAATATTTTACAAATTTTTCACCTCATTTTACAATTTCTGGCCAATAGCTCCCAAGCCGTTACGAATTTTATGAACATGTTTTGACTAAAATGACGGCAAAACAGAACTCGACAACTCCCTGGAGTACACAAACTGTATCCGAGAGCTCCTTTATACCGTTTTTGTACTTCAAAGTTTAATTTTTTTACCTAAAATCAGAAGAAAAAGCGCAAAAAATCCCTTTGCATATGCTATACATTTTTCATGCAGCCCGAGTGGTTGCATCAATGTTGCATTGATTTTGATTTCGTAAGCTTGTGCGAAGCAATGAAAATACGTGACGTCAGATTTGTTTTTTTGAAATATAACATAAAATTCGTTTTACAATTAAAAAATTTTTATTTAAGAATATTTTAAAAAAATACACTTTTAAACATATATGTTAAATTGGTTTTCTTTAAAACAAAATCCAAAAAGTGCCTTAAAATGGATAATATCCCTTAAATTAGAACTGAATCACAATGCTTTTTTAGGTATCGTTATTGTAAGATGTTTATAAATATTTATAAACTATTGCCATGCCTATATGTAACTGAATATTTTCTTTGTTCACACTAGAAGAGGACATTAACTGTCCTAATGCAGCCCAAATGTATTTATATAGATGCAATAAAAATATTTCGCACGCATTTTATATGGTACATAACGGATATACTTTTTAGAAAACGGATAATCCAGAAGGCGGTTTGTATATAATAATTATATTACGTGTCCTACCTGCATTTTGTAGGGCTATTCTATTTGTTCACACAACTGAAGGGTAAGAATAATTTTTCATTTCTCTAGGAATGCGCAAGACTAAAAGTGTACCTGTTTTCTTTTTCTAAAAAACTGCAGTTTTTAAACTAATCTGTATTGATTCAGATTTAAAAAAAAGGGTTACTTATTAGGTAAAAACAAAGAAATTTTAACACATTTTTAAAGGAATATTTGATTTGTTCGCAAAATAAAAGGATACGAATAATGTTATGTTATAAAGTTATGTTAACGCCTCTGAAGATGAAGCCTTTGGTTTCTTTATTGGTTGATCAAATTCATGGTCTGATTCTGAATCATGATCAGACATACATGCAAAATGTAAGGGCATATCTTTTTCGGCTTCAACTTCATAGCTAGTGTTCTCTGTGTTTTCGATGTCTTCATGTTCGAATTGCGATATCTTCTGACTCCACCAACACACTTCTTCAAGCAATGCATCTAGACTTTTTCCTTTATAACGTTTTTCCATTGGCATAGTGATTTGATGGAATCGCTCTCCTTGTTCATCCGATTCGGTGGGCAATTGTTTTGAGAACTCATCAAGGTGATGATGCAGAAAATGTAACTTCAGTGTCATCGATACATTCATTTCATGGAAATATTGAAGCATTGTATCCACCAATTTTCTACATTTGCTTGGCTGTGCACGATTCGTTCCTAATACACCCTCGATTACAGCTTAAAGTGCATCCCAGGCTTTCCGGTGATTGTTTTTCAGCACGTTGGTGAAGCTTTCGCTTTTCATCAATTTTCTAATATCCGGGCCATTAAGTACACCTATGTTATGTAGAAAAAATTAAATTATTAATAATAGGTATGAGATATATGAATATTAAAGAAAATTTATTTACCATTTTTAATTTTTTCATTGCTGAGTTTTGGAAATATGTTTTTCAAACAGTTAAAGATTTCATCATTATCTTTCACGGCCGTTTCGATGAATTTCTTAGTAATTCCTAATTTGATATGGAGTGGTGGCAGTAAGATGTCATGAATATTTTTTATTAAAGGCCGATTAACTAACTTTAATAGTTTTTCGTTTTCGGAAGTTCTTTCTACCCAGTCCTTACAATGATATTGATCTACTTTTTTTCGGGAGTCCCAATTGCATAGAAAACAAAAGTATTTTGGGAAACCACCCTTTATACCTTGCAATATGTTGACAACTTTTAGGTCGCAGCAAATCTTTAGTGTCCGACCGAAGGTGGATTTTTAGCCGAAGCCGAACAATCGGCAGAGTTGAAGACCGAAGCCGAATGCAAAACATTTTACAGTAAGGAAACAAAATCAGTCTTAATTCATTTGACAAGCACAAAAAACAAAATAACACCTCAGTAACAAAAAAAAAAACTTTCAATTAATAATCAAAATTAAAAAGCTTAATATTATAAGCTAAAAATAGCAGCTTATCAGCATTTTTTCCGAGGAGATTTGATCGTCGTTCAGTATACAGTTGACCGGCAGCGCTAAGGAGTTGTTCGCTGGCCACGCTTGTTGGAGGGGCAGATAAATATTTCTCGGCCATGCGTTTAATGTTGAAAAATTTTGTGCAATTGTGCAAAAATTTACGGCAATAATTCACTAGTGTAAAAGATCTCAATGAAGCAATTGAAAATCTATCGTAACTTTTTTACTTCCATTAAAATGCAAAAATATTCGGCTAAAATATTCGGCTTTTTCCAGCCGAAGCCGAAGATTAAGAATTGGCCGATTATGCCGATTACCGAAGCCGAAGCTGAACCTTCGGTCGGACACTACAAATCTTCCATTGATTTTCATTGTGTTTCATTTTCGTCAATATACTGTCCATTGTTTCATGCGTTTCCTTCATATTTGTGCCTAATGCTAATGGAATGGATGGTTTTTTGTTTGATACGTGTAGCAGCACAGCCTTCAAGCTTGAAACTGAGCCATCGATGAATAGACGCCAATCGCTAGAGATATACTCCATTCCCAATTTATGCACTAAACTTTTTTTGTCATTGCAGTAAGTGAAGGTATTTGAAGTGTTGACGGTATATAATTCCTGAAATTCAGCTTGGCGTTTCCTGTATGCCGTGGCGCTAACATCCTGCTGTGTGAGTTTTCTGCGCTTTAAAAATGAGGTCAACATTTTAGAGCTCCGTTGTGATAATCCCAACTTAGCCACAACATATTCCATTTCTTCTTGTGTTAGAGGTTTTAGTTCATCATCTTCTAAGGCATCCACATAATCGGGATCTAGCAATTCCATTCCCTCGGTTAAAGCATTTCTGTCAGTCCACGCGGAGAAAGCATCCGGACTCGGAGGTCTAGGTGCCTCGCAATCATAAGAAAGTGGCACTGGTAGTGAGGCAGTAAAAGCAGCAACGTATTTTTTGTTTCTCAACTGTTGTTTATTAAGTCCAGCATTAAAATTAATGCACGCGTAGCACCTTGATTTATGATGTCCATTGGGGCCTTTTACCCAAATGACCGGCTTCGCAAAAGGCAACCTTTCTCTTCGGCGATGTAGCCAATGCAACAGATTATAATAGCACACTCTGCACACTACGTTGGGCGTGTAATCTTCACCAGTTAAATATAACGATACCTGAAAAAGAATTGTGATTCAATTCTAATTTAAGGGATATTTCCCATTTTAAGGCACTTTTTGGATTTTGTTTCAAAGAAAACCAATTTGTATGTTTAAAAGTGTTTTTTTTTAAATACTCTTCTTAAATAAAAATTTTTTAATTGTAAAACTAGTTTTATGTTATATTTCAAAAAAACAAATCTGACGTCACGTATTTTCATTGCTTCGCACAAGCTTACGAAATCAAAATCAATGCA